>APFE030577577.1:0-28166 GCA_000404065.3 Pinus taeda | reverse complement strand
CAATCAAACAATGCTACACTGCAGGTTCCTAGTTGTAATTAACAAGTGGGTAAAAGAAACCTACTTGGATTCCAACGCTACGTTTGTCGAAGAGATGATCCTCTCGCTCCTTCGCTTCAGCCGGTCACAGTCCTCCACTATCCTCGCGGACGGACACCTGCACAAGCAAAGAGAGAACAAACACAAGCGTAAAATCTACTAAAAACAACTATGTATCAGTCAGGAAGAATACAATTTACATTAATCATTCATAGGACAAATGGAAATGGAACCATAAGAGTAGTCATCTATCTTTATTAATCAGAAAATAGAGTAAGGTACAACCGAAGTCCTGACGCTGAGTCCTTCTCTAGAGGGTCCAGCGAGCATGTCTTCCAAGCATTCACCTTTGAAGTAGATCTCCCAAGCCAAAGGGGTCTCTCTCTCACATACAAGGCAACAAACTCATAACCTTCCTCAAGCTCAAAAGTAATCCTCACACAACACACCAAATGCCTACAAAGAGCAGCACTAATGCACTAATGTTCCAAACTAGCTGCTCATGGGCAATGGAGGAGGCTTATAAAGGAGAAGGAGTCTCCATGAATAGGTAAAGGATGAGCTTTCCCCCAAGATAAGCGGATGATCAGTCGAACAGACATGCCAGAGAAAGGATGGCGACCTCAACAATGTTAACAGCCAAGTCTGGAGACATCTGGAAGGCTGGCTGTTAGAACAAACTCGCCTAAATAAGATCAGCGTCGGTGCAAAACTGGGCTGGCGCGCTGGCATCGCAGATCAATTATAGAAGAGGTCTGGTCAGCGCTCAATGATACAAGCGGAGGGTGCGCTGCCCGTGAAATTGGACCAGCGCGGAAAACACGTGTGCTTCCGCGCTGGCAGCGCAGCAGTTACATTATCATCCGCCAGTCAGCGCGGTTATTTAATAAACAGACGCGATGATTCAATTAACTTAGGCAAAGAGGGTTTTTAGCCATTTTAGGGAGCATAAGTGAGGTGAATGTGGTTTTATGGCACAGTAGGGAGACTGACATGATGGCAGTGACATTTTACTGTGTAATAGAGATCTTCACTCAAGCTCTACCAAGAGGAGGCCAAGATGGGCCGAGGAGGCTTTGAGAGATGTTGAGGAGCACGTGGAGGCTCCTAGCAGCTCTTTCAAGCAAAGTAGACCACCAACGAGATTTTCCAATTATTTGGCATTGTCGAGCAACATCAGTGAGTTTGAGCCTTCCACTTTTGAGGAGGTTGTAGATGTGCCGGTCTAGAGGGATGCCATGGTGGAGGAATATAGCTCCATCATGAAGAATGATATATGGGGCATAGTAGCGAGAGACCAGAGGGAAAGTCAGTGGTCACTTTTCAATAGATTTATAAGATCAAACATGCGGATGATTGCAATGTCGAGAAGTACAAAGCGAGGTTCATGGCAAGAGGGTTCACCCAGAAGAACGGAGTGGACTACGAGGAGATATTCACACTTGTCACCAGATATGCATCCATTAGACCAATCATGTCCATTGCTTTAGAGATGGGTTGGAGGACACATCAGATGAATTTGAAGACTACATTCCTCAACGAAGTGATTGAAGAGGAGGTGTACATTGAGCAGCCTTAGGGCTTTGAGGTTCATGGGAGAGAGTCCGTTAAGTTATGGTATGTTCTATGCTTATAACAGTTTACTTCTTTTTCTTATTATACTCCACAAATTAGCAATCACATGAACATAAAGTAAAGTGCAGATAGAACATTAAATGATCGACAAAAAACAAGCCAAGACAAGAGACATAAGATGTGGTGGCTAGCCAAGGACAAACCCCACAATGTGTGGGGAAACCCTTTCATCAAATCTTCTTTTATCTTCAATAAATCAATAGAGAGAAATAGTACAATAAATCTTATTTATATCAGCAGTAGCAAACCCTAGATCAACAGCATCAGCATTAGCGACTTCATCATCAAAACTAGGGCAGTCGATATCTCACAAACCGGCCGTCAGACCGGCTTGATTCCACCACCAAAAGTTGCAGCCTTCAGAGGAGGTTCAGATGAACCTATAGCGCAGTTCAGATGAGGAGATCTTATGGTCCACGCAGGTCAAACTTCACTTCCGCAGTTGCAGCGTCAGTTTTAGCAGCTTCCTTCAAACTCGGACAGTTGATATCTCGCAAACCGTCCGTCGAATTGACTTGATTCCACCACCAAAAGTTCCAGCCTTCAGAGGAGGGTCATATGAACCTACAACACAGATCAGAAGAGGAGGTTTGATGGTCCATGTTGGTCAAAGTTTGGATCTGCAGTTGCAACTTCAGTGTCAGCAGCTTCCAGCTTCACATGTGTGAGAGAGAGACCCTTTTCTGCGTAGTAGAGAAGAGACTCTTTTCTGCGCAATAGAGAGAGAGATGTGATGAGCTGAATGAGTGCAAATGAGGAAAAGTCCTTCTGTATTTATACACCACTGTTGATGTTTGAATAGATGCGACTGTTGGGCTTCTGAGCCTACATGAGTTGTAGGTAGGCTTGATAATAATTCCATAATCAAAATAAATTCATATCTCCATGAATACTTATCGGAATTGGATCATCTTTAGATCAATCCTACACCTCTCGACGAGAGGAATCTAATGAACATATTATCAGCCATGAATAAGATGACCCACATGAAGTTTAGCCCTAGTTGCCAATTTTAACACTCCCTCTCAACTAGGGAGAACTTCATCTGCAATCTGTCTGTCAGTCGCTACTATTTATCCATCAAATGCACTGCCCTTTACAGCCTGACCCTTGCCCTGCTCTGCTCTAGTCTGCATGTTCTTCTTTGTCTTGTTCTGCCCTGTACTGATCTGTACGGCTCTGCTCTGTTATGCTCTGCTCTGCTTTTGTCCGAATTATGAAGAAGAAGAAATGATCGAGGATGTATCATACTGGCTCAAAGTCAGTCTCAGAGTATGTACCACTGGTCCTAGACCAGTCTCAACCAACCCGAAGTCAGCATCATAGTGAATACAACTCCTACCACTGGTCCCAGACCAGTAACAACCAACCCGAAGTCAGTGCCATAGAATGTACCACTCCTACCACTGGTCCCAGATCAACGGAGGTCATCCTAGCGTAGGGAGTACAGTAGATACAACGATGTGTCCATAGGTACTACTATGGTCCCTAACTTCATTTCCTTGCTCATTAATCAGATGAGAGGTACTTCCCATGAGTCCCAGACTGCATGGGTAAGATGTCTCGACAGGAGAACTTAATCAATCCTGTCCTCACAGGAGAACACATCAATCCTGCTACAATCGCCATGGAGAACACATCAATCCAAGCCGCCATGGAGAACAGATCAATCCAGGCCTCACAGGAGAACACATCAATCCTCCTACAATCGCCATGGAGAACACATCAATCCAAACCTCACAGGAGAACACATCAATCCAAACCTCACAGGAGAACACATCAATCCTGCTACAATGTCGCCACGAGGTGTACATGTATACCACCAGGGGATAGTGAATCATCCAGTGGTCATATGTTGCTCTAAGAAGTACCCTGCACCCCCTTGGAGCTCCTAGAGCTCATTGCATCATACAAGACCCTCATTGGAGGGTCTTTGAACAACTCCAAGTTGTTCTTGGAAAGTCAGGAACTTCACTTTCCCAAGGGGCTTTGTTAGAATGTCGGAGACCTATTCATCTGTACCAATATGTTGGAGCCTTATAGCTCCCTACTGCACTATATCTCGAATATAGTGGTACCTGATATCGATATGCTTGGAGCGATCATGAAATACTGGATTCTCTGACAAACGAATCCCACTCTGGTTGTCACAAAGGATCATGGTGGTATCCAATGTAAATCCAAACAGCTCACTGAAGAGCTTTCGCAACCAGACTACCTCACAGGAGGCTATGCTAGCAGCAATATACTCTGCTTCGGCGGTGCTCAAGGCCACCAACTTCTACTTCCTGCTCATCCAGGATATCGAAGCAGATCCCAAGGAGAAACAACACCCGGAAGTACTCTTACGGTCCTCCACATTGCCTGCCCAATCAGCGTCTATGTATCCAAATAGTCTCACATCTCCGACAGTGTATCTTAACCCATAAGTGATTGTGCCATGAAGATATCTCAACAGATTCTTGGCACCAATCCAATGTATGTGGTGGGGTTCAACCATATGTTGACTCAACGTGTTGACTGCAAAGCATATATCTGGACGGGAGTTCACTAAGAACATTAATACTCTGACGAGTTGCCGATACTCAATAACATTTCATAAAACGGGTCCAGCAGCACTCCCACTTAACTTCTTGAAGTCAAGCTCCATCGGGGTAGTTACAGGCTTGCAGTCTACCATACCGAATCTTTCCAATATCTTCACCACATATTTTCCTTGAGATAGGAAAAGTTCCCTTGGCTTCTACCAGACTTCAAGTCCTAGGAAATAGTGCATCAATTCTAGGTCCTTCATTTCAAATTCAGAAGCCAACTCCCTCTTACATTTGTGAAGGAGAGGGTCTACACCTGTTAGAAAGAGGTCATCCACATACAGCACCAGTATGAGAGGTTTGTCATCTTCAACCTTAAAGTAAAGGTTAGGGTCGGCTTCACTCCTAGTGAATCCCAGCTTCATCAAGTAGCTACCGATCCTCTCATACCATGCTCGGGGTGCTTGCTTCAGCCCATAGAGAGCCTTCTTCAACCTGCATACATGAGATTTTTTATCATGAATCTCAAATCCTTCGAGTTGCTCCACGTAGACCTCTTCTTTGATCGAACAATGCAAGAACGCAGTCTTGTTGATGTAGTTTCCATCCTAGTGAAGCCACAAGGGCTATGATCAAGTGGATGGTGGTATATCTAGCAACAGGTGCAAACATCTTGTCATACTCCTTTTCTTTCAGTTCCCTGGTGTCAGCTTCTTGAGAGCTCCTCACTATAGGAAGATTGTTCATCTTGCTGAGAGCCATATCTTCGTCAAAGGTGACATCATGACTAATCACGAATTCCCTTTGATCGGCTACATAGATTCTATAGCCCTTAGTATTTTCACCATAGCCCAAAAAGATTCCTTTCTTTCCAAATGCACCCAATTTATTCCTTTTCTCTTTCGGCACATGAAAATATATAGGGCTTCCAAAAATTCTAAAATGAGATATGTCAGGTTTCTTACCGATGAACATTTCTTCAAGAGTCTTGGAACCCAATGCTTGATGAGGGCATCTGTTTTGTACATATACGGCGATGTTTGCAGCTACGGCCCATAGAAACTTCGGAAGTCTTTGATCATGGAGCATAGCACGGACAACTTCCACAATTGTATGGTTATTCCTTTCCGCCACACCATTCTATTCAGGAGTGTATTGTGTAGTAGTCTCTCTCTTAATGCCAACCTCTTTACAAAAGTCATGAAACTCATTAGATTCATATTCAGTCCCATTATCAGTCCTTAAGATCTTGATCTTCTTTTCAGTTTGATTCTCGATCAAGGCTTCAGATGTGTTACAAGACATGACACCTAGCGGACTTCCTCCGAGCTGATATAATATTAACTCGAAACCCAAGAGTGAAGGCATCTTTAATATTGTTTTTCCATGCACGTACCTTGCCTTCGCTGAAGGTCACCTTGTAGCCTTTGTCTTCCATTGCCAAGATGGACACCAAGTTCTTTTTGAGGTCAGATACATATAATACATCTTGTAAGTGGATCGTATTACCTTGATTCAATTTAAGAGAAACATTGCCTACACCTTTCACGAGGTATTTCATGTCATCTCCAAGGACAGTTTCCAAGTTAGTTTCTTTCTCTACCAGATTATGGAGTACTTCTTTGTAACCAGTGAAGTGCCATGAGGCACCACTATCAATGAGCCAAATTCCCATTGAGTCCGGCGGAGCAGAGGTAGATAGGGCAACTGGTAGATAATATTCAACTTGCTTATTGTCAACAGTGTTAGATTCATACCTGGAATTTCTAGCCTTCTTGAATGGTTGTCCTCTTCCTTGATTTCCAGCACTCCTTTTACCTCTACTATTAGATTTGCCATTCCTTTGATTACCATTGGAGGGATTTTGATCATCATCTCGGTGAGAGTCCTTTCTCTCAAGGCATTCCCTTGCATAGTGTCCTGCTTTATTGCAAATGTAACATTGTCCTTTTCTTCCACCCTTAGGTCCAGCCTTTCTTTTTTATTTAGACCCGAAATTATTTCTTTTCTTAGCATGAGAAGAAAAAGCAGCAGGAGGACCTTTAGGCAAGGGCATTTCTTGCTCTTCTACCCTTGTTTCTTCTTGAATGCATCTAGCCATTAATTAATCGAAACCAGGAATTACATTATTCTTCAGAAGAGTAGTCCTGAACACGTACCATTCGGATGGTAATCCTCCAAGAGTTGTGTTGGCCGGATAAATCGATCTTGTGGACAAGACCGATCTCCCTAGTATCAAAAGATAGTCTAGCAACAAACAGACAAACCTATCTTCCTCTAGACATATGTGATTTATAAGTAAATACTACAAAGGTGTTAAGATCCTACCTTAGATCCAGTGCTTGTTCGTAGTGGTCATCCTCCAATTGTTCGAAAGAGTTATCTTTGAAGACCTGCAATCACAAACAAGCAAACATTAAATAGCACCTACATACCAAATATTATAAATCATGCCTATTATGGTGATCAAGGAATCCATAAAATAAACAATGAATTAACAGCTTATTGAGAAAAACAAATATATTTGTATTAACTTTGAATAGTAGAAGAACTTTACAACCTTTTCAGCCTTGATGTTGAACAAGTTCTTCATGGGGTCCGAAACAGGAATTTCCTTTACTTTGACAAGTCTTGCACTCTTCCAAATGAGATACATAGAGGTATGTAATCTTTCCTCATAAAAACTCAACTAAAAAAGACTAAGTTCCAACAGCATTTTACCTCAAAAAATACTAAGCTTCCAACTTCACCCAGTGAACCAGCTCAATGCTTCTTTTTATAGTGCAGAGGAGGAGGTTATAGCTCCACCTATGAAGGGATAGAATCCTCCTTCAAAGGAATAAGCTCCTCACATCAAGGGGTTAGCTCCTTAAGGTATGGGTTACATGAACCTTAAAAAAGCGAACTTGCCACCTCAGATTCCTTCCAAAAGCTTCTAGAAATAACTGAAAGTGAGTTTTTTCAGAGTATACTTGCGCCTTTTTAACTTTTACAGGGGTCCGCACCTTTAACACAGAGACCGTGCGGTCAGGTGCGCCGGAGACATGACCATTAGGTGTGGGACCGCAGGTAAGACAAAGAGAAAGTGCGGAACCAGAGTTTTAAAAACTTTTGAGAGCTTTTCTCTTATTTTCAAGACTTGATATGAGGAACTAATGTTTTAGACTTGCAGAGGAGGAAAGTATGAGTGGTAATGAACTCACACAGATAGCAGAATGTCAAGGTGACAATTTTCAGTGCAACAAGTTGTGAGTGCCATTTCCCTGTCAGTAATAGTTTCCCCAATAGATAGGAGATCGTTCTTGATCTCGGTGATTCTTAATAAGTATGCTTACATACTCTCATCTTTACCCTTCTTGATTTCCCTCAGCTTATTTCTAAGAAACAAAACTTGATTTGCATCATTGACTTTAAATAAACTCACCAGTCTATCGTAGATTTCCTTGGAGGTGTCCAGTTCAGAGATGTAGGCCACCAAGTGCTTGTCGATAAAGTCCTAGATGATCTTCTTTGTTTTGACTTCTCCATTTTTCCATTTGTTCCAAGCAGCAGTGAATGCATTTGATGGAGGCTCAACAATATTGCCTCTTACATGGTCCAACACTCCTTGATCTGCTAGGGTTAGATCGATAGAGATCCTCCATCTGTGATAGTCAACTTTCCCATGGAGCTTGTCTTCGGCAGGGAAGCGTGTTGAGAACCCCATAGTTCTTTTAGGATAGCCTTTCCAATCTTCTCTTCGGTGATTGCTCTTGCTCTTGTTCGGGCTTTGTCTTCACCTTAGCTCTGATTCCATGTTAAGTTATGGTATGTTCTATGCTTATAACAGTTTACTTCTTTTTCTTATTATATTCCACAGATTAGCAATCACATGTACATAAAGTAAAGTGCAGATAGAACATTAAAGGATCGACAAAAAATAAGCCAAGACAAGAGACACAAGATGTGGCGGCTAGCCAGGGACAAACCCCACAATGTGTGGGGAAATCCTTTGATCAAATCTTCTTTTATCTTCAATAATTAAGTAGAGAGAAATAGTACAATAAATCTGATTTATATCAGCAGTAGCAAACCCTAGATCAGCAGCATCAGCATTAGCGGCTTCATCATCAAAACTAGGGCAGTCGATATCTCACAAACCGACCATCGGATTAGCTTGATTCCACCACCAAAAGTTGCAACCTTCAGAGTAGGTTCAGATAAACCTACAACGCAGTCAGATGAGGACATCTTCTGGTCCACGCAAGTCAAACTTCACTTCTGCAGTTGCAGCTTCAGTTTCAGCAGCTTCCTTCAAACTAGGGTAATCGATATCTCACAAATCGTCCGTCAGATCGACTTGATTCCACCACCAAAAGTTGTAGTCTTCAGAGGAGGTTCAAATGAACCTACAGCGCAGATCAGAAGAGGAGGTTTGATGGTCCACGCTGGTCAAAGTTTGGATCTGCAATTGCAGCTTCAGTTTCAGCAGCTTCCGGCTTCACATGTATGAGAGAGAGATCATTTTCTGCGCAGTAGAGAAGAGACTCTTTTCTGCGCAATAGAGAGTGAGAGATGTGATGAAATGAGTGAGTGCAAATGAGGAAAAGTCCTCCTGTATTTATACACAACTGTTGATGTTTGAATAGATGCCACTGTTGGGCTTCTGAGCCTACATGAGTTGTAGGTCGGCTTGATAAGAATTCCATAATCAAAATAAATTCATATCTCCATGAATAC
This sequence comes from Pinus taeda, assembly GCA_000404065.3. Classification (NCBI taxonomy): domain Eukaryota; kingdom Viridiplantae; phylum Streptophyta; class Pinopsida; order Pinales; family Pinaceae; genus Pinus; species Pinus taeda. Next base: position 19,242 of record APFE030577577.1, on the reverse strand, counting down.
TTATCGAAATTGGATGATCTTTAGATCAATCCTACACCTCTCGACAAGAGGAATCTAATGAACATATTATCAGCGATGAATAAGATGACCGACATGAAGTTTGGCCCTAGTTGCCAATTTTAACAGAGTCTTATGTACGTAAGTTGAAGAAGGCCCTTTACGAGTTGAAGCAGGCTCCACACACATGGTACGCCAAGATCGATGGATATCTTCCTAGTTTGGGCTTCACCAAGAGTGACGCAGACCCCAACCACTATATACTCATTGAGGGTGAACCACTCATCTTGGTACTTTATGTGGACAATCTCTTCTTGATAAGGTCAAGGAAGCTCATAGGGATGTGCAAGGAGAATCTTGCTTCGAAGTTCGAGAGGAATGACATCGGGTTGATGCACAATTTTTTGGGATTGGAGGTGTAGCAACAACCAAGGGATACTTTCCTTTGGCGGCGCAAGTATGTAGGAAAAATCTTGAGGTTGGGGATGGAGGATTGCAAGCCTATGTCAACATCAATGATCACTAACTTGAAGAAGTAAAGTGCTTTTGAGGGCGAGTTGGTGGATCCCACACTCTATAGGCAACTACTAGGTTCCTTGATATATCTGGTCAACACTAGGCTGGATATTTGTTTTACTTTGAACATACTCAGCCAATTCATGGTGGAGCCGACACATGTCAATTGGGTGCCAACGAAGCATGTGTTGAGATACTTATGAGGTACAGTGGACTTTGGACTCGTATATGTTGGAGTTGTTAAAGTGAAGTTGTAGGGGTACATATATTCTAATTGGGTAGGGAGTGTTGTGGACAAAAATTCCACGTCTTGATTTTCAACTTGGGATTAACCATGGTTTCGTGGTATGGCAAGTAGCAGTAGTCAGTGGCACTTAATTCAGTAGAGGCAAAGTACATGACAACAAGTATGGTGAATTGTGACACAATGTGGCTTCACAAGATGCTTGCAAGACTATTTAGTATGGAGATGGGTCCAAAAGTGATTCACTATAACAATCAAAGTTGCATTAAGCTCTTTGAGAATCTTGTGTTTCATGATCGGTCAAAGCACATCAAAGATCAAATATCACTTCATTAAAGACAGTTCAGAGAGGTGTTGTGAGATTACAATACATTTCCACAAAAGAGCAGGTGGAAAATATTCTCACTAGGCCTCTAGCGGAAGGGAAAATTGTGAAGTATGGAGATAAGTTAGGGATAGTTGAGAATCCCTTCTTTGCTAGGAGGAAGTGTTGAAGCTTGTAATAGTTGTAGAAATTTTTGCTAATCTGTAGCCCTCCTAGTTTCAAGGTTTTAGCATTTAGTTTAATGCCCTCAGTCCCAAACTATTCGCTGATATAAAACTTATAATGCTAATTAATTTGCAACATTCAGGAATACTCTACACTTCGCATTTTTCTTTCCAACTGATAAGAAAATAATGGAAAGCATACACAGAATTTAATACACCTTTTACAGTGATTTTTGGTCAACAATGATCCTAGAAAAACCCCACAATGGGGAAAACCAATTCTAAGTAGGATTTAATATTAGCTTCTTGGGAAAATTATTACAAATATAATATCAACAATTTTACTTATCTCTCCCTTGGAAAGAGTGCAGTCCTCCTTAATTTCTGGACCACAGACTATCCTTCTTCACTGGAATTTCGAGCCATTGGACTGTGCTTTGACTGCCTTAAAACATAGGCCAGTCAACCAACAATGTAATGCATTCATCTCCTAAAAATCAGCGGTTACAAGCTACAATCTTCTCCTTGTTTTGCATGCTACTTGTGTTCTCTATTCAATCCTAAAATTCACGTTGGCAGCTACAAGAATGCCTCGAACTGTGTGCGGTGGGTAGACTAGCTACCTAAAAATGCATGCAAGCTTTCTCTCTACCTTTGCCACAAAAATCCTTCACAAGCAACCCCTCCTTCAACCTAGAACTGAGTGTTAAAGTCTCTCTGCTTACCTCCTAGATTTTCGTGCTTCCTCCCCAAGGCTTGAACTTAGCCTCCTAGAAATTCGGACTTGTTGTAGCTTCTCTATTTCTCAGTTGTAAACTCTTCTCCTTCAGTTGTTTTTCTCTTCTTCCTTGGCTCTCCTCTCTTCTCCAAAATACTCGTGCAAAATGAATGAGATCTCTTGCCTTTTCTCCCTTTGAGTCTTTCATCAAATAGGAGAACCTAACCCTATTAATCAAGGGTTGAGATTAGATCTCAGCCCATGAGATCAATGTTGGAGATCATTCCCTCACTTGACCCCCTTTTAATGTGGTCACCCTCATTAACTACTCCTAATCACTTTATAACTTTAGTTTTGTACATTGTACTTTTTCTCCACATAAAGTCACTTTAAAAATATAGAGTGACATTAATATTAGAAAGTACTTTAGTACTTTTTCTAATAAAGTCACTTGAAATCATAAAGCGACAATAATATAAAGTACCTAGTACATGTACCACATAAAGTGACTTTTACACCATGACCTTAATATAACCCATAAAATCACATACCAAAAAAGTAATTAAAGTGTCTTCCTAGTAAGAGAAGGCTAATGCACTAGGAAACGCCTCCTTGATAGCCTTATTATTTTTAGCAATAGCTTTGGAAGGTCTTCTACATGGACTTGGTGTCTTGGCATGAAGGAAATGATTTATTACCTCTTTAGGTATTTAAGTCTTCTCTCCTAAGTCTAACTTAGGAAAAGTACAATAATTGAAGTCAATTGATTATTGTGGATTCTTAAGTCATTTTCTAAAATAAAAATAAAAAAATTAACTATTTAACTGATTTAGAAATAATCTTAACCATTGATATCCTAGATCTTCTAAAAGGGAGATTAGGGTTAGGGATTTGGGCTTTTAATGAAGATTATAAATGAAATCTTAACAGAGAGATGAAGACACAAACAGAGAAGAGAGGCAACTACAGCATTTTTGGGAAAGCGATTTTTCTCAAGGAGAGAGTGAATTCTCTGAAGTGAGAGGCTCGGTTAGATTGAGGAGAAGGAGAGAGAATACATGGACAATTTCGAGAGTGCTTCCAGAATGCCAATTTGTTGGAGATTGGAGGGGCTAAATTGATGAAGCAAGAAGGAGGCTCAATTGTTGGAGAGGTCAATTTTCCAGGTGTAATTCGTGAATACGCAAAGGTTGACCAAGGACAAGGCACATGGGCCAATTTACTAGTGAGATGTGGGTTGATTTTCACTAGGCTGAATTTCTTCAGTGGCTATTTTCTAGTGGGTCGAATTTCCTTGAGCTGACTTATTCCAGTGGGGCTGAGTTATAGGTTTCAATCAATGTATTTTTCTTTGTAAATTCTTTTTGGATCAAAACCCTAATTTTCTAGATTAATAGATGAAGGAGAATTGTTGTGGTTGTTTATTTGTTGTAATGTGTGATTAATCTCTCTCTATTTCATTTCCGCTACATATTTAATTTTCGAGAGTTAAAAATACCAGAGAATTTATTTTTCAACAATTCAAACTTTATTTGGTAAAATAAATAAGTTGTTGGGAATAAAAAATTGTTGCGAGAAAATAAATTTTGCTTGGTATTAGGAGATTTAACAAACCTTAGGTCTTAATGTCATTGACATGGTTTACACAGTGGTTGAGGAGCTAGAGAGAGATGAATGATATACAGATACTATATATTGCCTCAAAAAATTCTCATGTCTTGACCAAATACTTAAACACAAGAGAAGAGTGTTGAAGTGTTGTTTTATTCATGATGGTTTGGGATGAAGGGACCCTTATTATAATACCGTGACTTGAACCCCATATTGTAAATGTATATGTACATATGATACATAGGTTGGTGAGTCGGTACATGATACATAGGCTAATAAGTTGAGTTATGTTGGGGCCTATATAAGTGTGTTGGGCTTGCAGGGCAATGTACAGATATGTTTTGAGGCCATTGTAGCTATGTGATTTAGGCCTAAGAGGCTATGTGCTAAATGGCCAACAAGCCTAACTAATGTAAAATAATAAAATAACACCACAGCTATAGACCAAGAGACAAAAAGAGTATAAGGGGCTAAGACTCCATGAGAGGAGAGATGAGGGGACTAGAGGGCTTAGCATGGGGTCTAAGCCAAAAATACTTTTTTATTCCTAACATAAGCTATAAACGTAAAGTGGGCTCATATTAAAATAAATTAAAACATAATTGTATGATATAATAAAGGGAGATGTACATGGGTGCCATATGTCAAAGGGCAACATGCCTATAAAAACATCATCCCACCATTTAGTTAAATAGACTACCAATGTGACTATTGTGTTTTTCTCTAAGGAGAGCAAGAGAGTATTTGGCTATTGTACCTAAGGGTCTAAGTATGAGTGCACTTCTCCTTGGATTGCCTTGGGGAAGCCTAGAACCCTAGAGGAGGAAGTGTAGGAATAGGTTTACTTGTGTGGGGCCTGAAGGGTACCTAGAGACCCCTAAGGGTAGCTGGAACACCTAGAAGCCACAAGGCATGGAGACTCCCTAGCCACCCCCGGTTGGAAACCTCGAAGGGTAGTGGCACAACTCGATGGACAATGAACTATGGGGGGCAGAGAAGGGGGTGCACTACCTTGAGTTGTGTACACTGATGGGGGACAACACACTGTAGGTTGGAGTGTTTTTGAGGTTTGGTACCTTGTTCCTGACCATGTTTGGCACTGGTTATGTACTCTAGGAAACCCTTTGTCCTTGTGGAGTTATGGCCTCAACTCAAAAGTGACCCATTATTCAAAGCTCTAGAGCAGTTGAGGTTGAGTCTATGGCTGAAAGGAACGTTTGGGGTCTACAAAAATTCAATGCTCATTTAATGATAAGTGTTTCTAGCTATGCATTATATATTTAGGTTGTTAGGCTTTTCTTTTGAATCAGTCGACCTTGGATTTTCGTCTACCTTTTCTATTTAAACATGACATCTGTGGACCCTATAACCTTGGCATTTGTCCAATTCAGTTCCAAATATTTAGCCCTCCCTCTTCCTGTTACGCGTCGCGCTTGTCCCTGTACCTGGAAGTCGTTGTGTTTGTCTGGGTCGATCCCTATACCTGGAAGTCCGCAAATTTTTAATGAGTGAGATACCAAATGGAGCAGCTCGATGTGCAACATATTTGACTGCGTTCACTTCTTCTACGAAAGGCACTGTAACTAACCCAGCACCATCAACTAAGAGTCGTAAGACACAAGCTTTGGAATGCTATGGAGATGATTTCAAATATTGTTGTTTTAGAAAAGCTGTTTTGCACAATTATGGCAATTTTAGCCAGAGTGCGTTGCTGTCCCTGGTCATGTATTTCTGGGAAGGAGAGTGGAATGATTTTCTTGAAAATATAGTTACCTCTGTGAGGAATGTATTTCAGTTTGGAAAATCAGCGGCAGAGTTGTCAATTGACAACTCCTTGAATCTACTTGACTCTCTATGGATGGTTCAGATCAATCTGGCAATAGGAACTCAGCGATCAATTGCTTGGATAGATCAAAATGACAAGTGTTTATTTTCCAAGTATTTCTTCGAGGGCAGTGAGATGAAATGCACGGCTGCTTAAATGGCAGGCAGGGCAACAAGGAACAAACTCATCAGTGTTGTTTCAGTAGTGAACGAGCTCGAGAAATTGAGGTCAAGGTTGAAATTGGAATAAGTGGGATAGAGAGTTCTAAGTCCGAAAATAGCAGCGAGGTATCTGTTACTAATTGCCAATGAGAGGAATCTCAGTCCCAATCTTTGGATACAAAGTCCAGTGAATTGGAGCAGTTTTTTTAGAGCACTTCCGAACCTTCCGCAATTCTGAGAATAGATTAGATTATGTGGGATGGAGACGATGAAGATTGGGTGTCAAGAGCTTTGCTTCTGGCCATTCCTCGATCTCTGATCCTCTGGTTAAAATCACATCAAACCCTTTCCTTTGGATATTATCCGCTTCCTTGACCGTTCGATGAATTTTTGTTTTTTCAGAATGAGTTTTGTAGCTTCTTTGAGGATTTTTTTCACTGTATTGGAAATCCCTCCATAATATTAAGAATATCTCTAATTTCTGCTTTACTCGTCCTTTAAAATGGCTGAATAAGTCTTCATCATGCTTGGTCTTTGGGGATTTTAGAGTAGAGACACCGCAACAAAAAGGGCGAAGTTTGAACAGGGAGGAGTGGCAAACATTCTGGAAGCATCTGCTTCTGCTGGGAGTGCAGGTAGAGCTTCGGAGCAGCAAATGGCGGGTTCTATTGATTCGTCAATGGTTGGAAAAGTTGGCACTTCGAGCACGACAGCATTTAGAAAATACTGGAAATAGTGGTGTCGATAAGCTTCCAAAAGAGATGCATGAGATGAAAATCAGATACGACAAATCTGATAACCTTGATAACAAGGTTAATGGTTGTTCCTCTTAAAAAAAATCTCTTTTCATTTTATGTAACTATGGAAAAACAAGGATTTTTTTAAGCCAGCATTCAGAGCCAGTCATTGAACTCAATACAAAATGAAAAAAACGTTAATAATGTTTCGGTTTCCGTACATATGTTGAATTAGCAAGCAAAAAATAGCTGATTTAGATTTCATTACCATTTAATCAGTGGCGTTTCTGAATTGGAACAGTTCTGGTGGGTCTTGTAAAAGAACCTTTTGGAAGGTCTGACTGCTCGCAATTTCTGCACAGAACTAATTGTCATTCAGGGTGATTTTTTTTCATGCTTGTTCGGCAACAGTTGAAATTTTCTATTGTAAGTACAAGTTTTGATTTGGGAAACTACTACAGACCATCAGTTACATGGCAGAATGGGTAGTTGGCACTGGTTCATTTGGAAATGTGTTCCAGGTAAATGCAAGGTTTGACATGTACCAATTTTGGGAATGTTTAGTAATGACATGTACCCATTTTAAAACTGTTCTTCTTTGAAGTTGATGCTTTCCACCAAAGAAGTTTGGCATAAAAGGGTTTTCTGTCTATTGCATTGCCCTTTTAAATTGTGTATGTTCTTTGATGATGTAGTTATGGTCAAGACACTGCTGATGATACTTTGAGATTGGCTTTCCTTGCTGCAGGCAAAGTGCTTAGAAATTGGTGAACATGTTGCCATAAAGAAAGTGTTGTAGGACAAAAGATACAAGAATAGAGAATTGCAAGTTATACGCATGCTTGACCATCCTAATATAGTACAATTTAAGCATTGTTTCTTTTCAATGACTGATAATGATGAGCTTTACCTTAATCTTGTACTAGAGTATGTCCCTGAGACAGTTTACCGAATTTCTAAGCACTATAATAGGGTGAACCAACGAATGTCATTATTATATGTTAAACTGTATGCATACCAGGTGCGTTGAGTTTGATGATGCTGTATATGAAGACCTGGCTTTATTTTATTCTGTGAGTGCATTATTTGTTATTTTTTATTTTATGTTTCTTTATCTTTTTGTCATTTAAAATTTTTTTCAGATATGCCATTCTAACTTACATTCACAGTACTGTTGGCGTTTGTCATTGTGATATAAAACCACAAAATCACCTGGTATCCTGTTTTCTTTAGTTTCTTTGTTCTACTAGCTGACCCTCACAGGCTTTGCATAAAATGCTAACTAATGATTCTCCATCACAATGGCTAAAAACAAGCAGGTGAATCCACACACACATCATTTAACGATTTTGGCAGTGCCAAAGTGTTAGTGAGTACTACATGGAGACTACAGATTTCATGCTAGTTTTGATCCTCTGTGCGAGCAGCCTTTCAAAAAAATTCTTTTTCTTTTGTGTTTTTTAGTTCATATTTAAGTTTCACCTGCTTGTGGATTAGGTAAGAATAAACCTGATACACTATTTTACATAAAATAAATTAATTTATAACACTACTAAACAATAGTTTTATTTTAAATTCAAATGCATAAACATTAAAACAAATATAAATATAATTTTTAAAGTTTTCAATTGGGGCATGGGTAATAGCTAGTTTTAACTAAAGGTGAAATCTAAATGCATGACTTTTCATCTTCAAAAGTTGACTTTGCTACTTTCGAAAATGCAAAACATATGGCATACATGTCTACAAATACCTTTCTCATACAACTTTTCGAAATTAACAAACCTATCGACCTCTCTTTGCACCTTCTGGGGCAACTGCTAGTTTTAATGTTATGGACACTCTAGTGTATAATTGTTGCTTATGGCTTATAACTTATATGCATGTTTTATTATGCTCTATTGGTCATATTATATACATGTTATTATGTTATGGTATTGAGGTTGGTTAAACGGTAATGTCCCTTGGGTGGTTAGGGGGTGTTACAAAGTGGTATTAGAGACCAGGTTGTAACATTGGACCTGCATGGGGTAAAGACAAAGCACAGAGGTGAAATTGTCACAAGTTTGCAAACTATTTGACAAAATGCTTAACAGAAATGTCAATACATGTGATACCATGATTGCAAGATATGCCCAGCTTCAAGACTGCGAGGCGAAGCTCTTGTTACTAATGCAATAGGAAAACATGAAGCCAAGTAAGTTTACACATGCAAAATGTGGGTGTATGGAGTTTACATGCAACGTGTTTGATGAAATGCTTAAACGGAATGTACAATAACTTGAATGGAGGTTATAGTAATAGTCCAAGGACACTCGCTCATGGGGCTTTGGATTGACGGTGAATGGGTGCACTGTTAAGGCACTCCTTGCGATGTATCACTGGTTCAAATCCATCATGGGTGCTTACCTACCAAAAAAAAAAACAGTCCAAGGACACTCTAACAATTCTCAAGTTCAAGAAGAGTTTCCGTGTGGACTCACTAGGGCTTTTGCTTGGCTCCCAGAAACAGACCACGACCGACTCTAATGGCTTCCAAATCACATGGCACGAGATCTAGTGTGTAAGTAGTGTCATAATGAGTATTAATCTTGATAACCTTAATCTCATTGGGCGACATCAGGCTCGAATCTCTAGGTCAATTGAAAATGCTACTGAATTTATCATTGGCCAATAATTCATTCTCCAATAAGCTCACGATTGCCTTGAGCTCCATGTCTACCCTTCAGTATTTCAATGTTTCAAACAATTACTTTTGTGGAAGAATTTCCAACACTCTAATTGCTTTATGAGAGATTTTTCGGCGTAAATCACATGATATTTCATTTGTCGACGCATTTCGAACCAACCAATGTGGTTCATTGTCAAGACAAATTGAAGAAACAGATCAAGCTATGCATGTTAAATAGATAGAGCAGACCTCCAATGGCTATAATTTATGACCAGGCAACGGTTATATTGACTAACGGCTAAATTTGACTGGGGAATAGTTAGATGGACTAGGACCAAGGGCATAAAAATAAGTTAATTTAATTTATTAAATAGGAAGTTAGTTATATTATCAATATATATATAATATTATATAAGAGAGATAGAGAGAGAGAGAGATAAAGTAATATTTTAAATGATTATTAAGTTATTAGTTAGTTATAAATATATAAAATATAAAAGTCAAGTGTTAGAATCATATTTTAAATATATAAATAAAAATAATTGTTTATCTAATTATCCTAGAGGTTTGAACAATTTATTAAATTATCCAGATGAATTTACCTAAAGGTTTTAACTACTTTACAAAAATATTATTTATAAACATATATATCAAAATAATAAATTAATATTTATTCAGGTAATAGTTAGCTATAAAAGGTATTAAAAATAATATCAGAATAAGTCAAGAGAAGGAAAGAATAAAAATATTTTAAATATCCAGAAATAATTAATCGTATATCTAATTGTTAAATTAACTTATTATTATATAACGATACAAGAAATAATATTAACTATCAGTTAAAATTATTAAGATATGGTATAATAAGAACAAGCCAAAAAACGAGGGAGGGAGGAAGGGAAGAAAGCGACTAGGAAGATAGTGTTGGAACCCAGCAACTATTGATCTTCCAGCCATCCTCTCTCTTCCTAGTCGCTTTCTTCCCTTCCTCGTTTTTTGGTTTGTTCTTATTGTATCGTATCCTAATGATTTTAACTGATAGTTAATATTATTACTTGTATTGTTATATAATAATAAGTTAATTTAACAATTAGATATACGATTAATTATTTCTGGATATTTAAAATATTTTTATTCTTTCCTTCTCTTGACTTATTCTAATATTATTTATAATACCTTTTATAACTAACTATTACCTGAATAAATATTAATTATTTTTTTATTATATGTTTATAGATAATATTTTTGTAAGTAGTTAAACCTTTAGGCAAATTCATCTCGATAATTTAATAATTGTTCAACCTCTAGATAATTAGAATAAACAATTATTTTTACTTATATATTTAAAATATGATTCTACACTTGACTTTTATTTTAATATTATAACTAACTAATAACTAATAATCATTTAAATATTACTTTATATTATATATATATATATATATATATATATAATATTTATATATTATGTCCCTTTCACTTTTAATTATTGATAATATAACTAACTTTCCTATTTAATAAATTAAATTAACTTATTTTTGTGCCCCTGGTCCTAGTCCATCTAACTGTTCCCTAGTGAAATTTAGCCGTTAGTCAATATAGCAGTTGCCTGGTCATGAATTATAGTTGTTGCAGGTCTACTCTGTCTATTTAACATGCATAGCTTGATCTGTTTCTTCAACTTGTCCTGACAATGAACCACATTGGTTGGTTCGAAACGCGTCGACAAATGAAATATCATGTGATTTACGCCGAAAAATCTCTCATAAACTTGATATGGATCACAGAAGCCTCAATTCAACACCCTAATTGCTTTGTGTTAAATTGGCAACTAGGGCCAAACTCCATGTGGGTCATCTTATTTATGGTAGCTGATATTTTTCTTGGATCCCTCTCATCGAGAGGTGTAGGATTGATCTAAAGAGCATCCAATTTCGATAAATATTCATGGAGTTATGAATTTATTTGTGTTATAAGACAATTCGTCAACATCGGCCAGCAACTAAATAACACACACAAGTGCTCAACGTTTTAGCATAAAAAGAGGTGGCTTGCAAGTCATTTGTACACACTCTTCTTGTGATCTCTTCCTCTCCACTTGTCTTTGGGTTTTGGTGGGAGGATAGATCCTAAGAGATATGTTGCCCTAAGAAGAGCTGCCCTAGATGCTGCCATGGGGAAGAAGGATCTACACAGCTCCTAGAAGATGATACCCTAGCTCTATGTGCCCTAGATCTAGGACGTTGTCATGGTGAAGCTGCCTAAGACAGTCATGTTGAAGCTGCCCAAGTGACAAGCATATTTGGAGGGCTGTTCAAGCACTGTTGAGAGGAGTTTAGGGCTGCCCAAGTGCCCTAACCAGAACAGTTAGGAACATCAAAGTGACAAGCATATTTGGAGGGTTGTTCGAGGACTGTTGAGAGGAGTTTAATGCTACCCAAGTGCCCTAACCAGAACAATTAGGAACAGCAAAGTGACAAGCATATTTGGAGGGTTGTTCGAGGACTGTTGAGAGGAGTTTAGGGCTGCCCAAGTGCCCTAACCAGAACAGTTAGGAACAGCAAAGTGACAGGCATATTTGGAGGGTTGTTCGAGGACTGTTGAGAGGAGTTTAGGGTTGCCCAAGTGCCCTAACTAGAACAGTTAGGAACAGCAAAGAGACAAGCAGATTTGGAGCAGTGTTAGAGGTGTGTTGGGTCAAGGATATTGACCAGATTTGGATTAGATTCGGAGCAGCCCATGGGAGCCACATGTTGGGTTAACATGGAGTGTTGAATACCCCAAAGAAGTGCAGCATGATGTAATGGATGGAGAAGTATGGTATATTGCAGCAGCATGTTGTAGTAAGGTGCATGGAACAACATGTCTAGATGCAGCAGTTGGGCAGCAGCAAGCAATACATGGGAGAGCTACAAGCATGGTGACACATGAGAAACATGGGACAACTGCAAGCATGGTGAAGCATGGACAGCAGCAAGAAGCTTGGGACAGCTGCAAGCATGGTGAAGCATGGACAGCAGCAGCACGGTAAAGCATGGACAGCAGCAGCATGGTAAAGCATGGACAGCAGCAAGCACAGTGCTGCAAGTACATTGGGACAGCAGTATAGTACTTGGTGCAACAAGGAAACAAAGCAGCAATGGTGCAGCAAGCACATGGGTGACAACATGGTGCCGCTGTGGCACTAGGTACAGCAGTGCTAAACACTTGGACAACAGCAGCATGAGGTCCAGCATTGTGATGACGGGTGCAGCATGGTGCAGAACAGTGAGGTGCAGCATGATGACAAGATATAGCACAATGATAGGTGAAGGAGTCACCTTAGAGAATCAGTTGAAGCAGTATGTCTTCAACTAATCTCACGTATCATCTTCCTAGAGATGATCTATGCTCTTATCTAGATAAGTCAAAGTGTTGACTTCTGTTGTAAATGTACTATCTCTCTCTCTGTCTCTGTTGAACTACTGAAGAACATATAAAAAGAATTGATCAAGGGTTTCCCCACATTGGGGTTTGTCCCTGGCTAGCGCCACATTTGGTGTCCTCTTGTCTTGGCTTGTCTTCTGCGATTTATGTTTCTGTTCTATCAACAATTTACGCTGATGTGATTGCTAATCTGGAAAATATATTGAGCTAACAGGGAAAATTGAAATAAATTGCTCTAAGCATAGAACATACCTAAAATTAACAGTTAAGCTACCTCATGTGTCATCTTCTTAGAGATGATCTCTGCTCTTATTTAGATAAGTCAAAATGTTGATTTCTGATGTATATGTACTCTCTCTCTCTCTCTGCTGAACTATTGAAGAACATATAAGAAGAATTGGTCAAGGGTTTCCCCACATTGGGGTTTGTCCCTGGCTAGCGCCACATTTGGTGTCCTCTTGTCTTGGCTTGTCTTCTGCGATTTATGTTTCTGTTCTATCAACAATTTACGCTGATGTGATTGCTAATCTGGAAAATATATTGAGCTAACAGGGAAAATTGAAATAAATTGCTCTAAGCATAGAACATACCTAAAATTAACAATTTTCCATCAACATACAAACTTGCACAAGAATTGAATGGTGTCACTTAAGCCTTTACACCCAAACTTATACCTCACTAATTACCTTATTATACCGCACTAATTATCTTATAAGTTATGATATTGACCACGCCCAGACTAATCCTTTAAGCAGAAGAAAAAGTTTTTCTGTAGTGACTCTATATAGAAAATTTAGTCAATCCAATTAACAGATTGACAACATCTTCGATTTGTGAACAATTTTTATTTTAGCTTCCATATTGCAAAAACACACATGCATGCACACAAATTTATAAAGTATATATGAGAAACATAGATTTAAAATAAAGTAAATGTACCTTGGCAAAATGAAATAATTAGAAACATAAAGTAATAAATAGGATACCTCTGAAGGACCAAAAAGACAAACTTTGAAGTTTCCATCTGCCAAAAGACGCAATCTGTTGCATCCACCACAAAAATGCTGTGTCATTGATGTAATGAAAGAAACAGTTCCCACAAATCCATCTATCTTAAAGTTCTTTGCTGTGTCAGATGAATGATCTTGAAGCCGTTGGAGACCTTTGTAGTGTTTTACCTGTTATAGACAGGTTAAAAGCTTATTTTTGTAAGCAAACAATGATGCTACATGAATAATATCGCTATCTAAAATATTGAATGAAACATATTCACAGTTTATGGATACTTCCACCTACAATTGTGTCAAGCATCTCAGCATAAGGAACTAGCTTCTTGACATTCCACACATTGCCATCAAAAGGCATGAACTCGATGAATCGCACATTAATCGGCTTTTCCCTTGTCATTTCTACAAAGTCACAAATCTCATCATCATTTAACCCACGCATCACAACACAATTTACCTGTCATCATACCAAAGTGAGAGACTTAACAATGGGACTGGTTAAGTAAACAAACTCTGAACTGAAACAGGATGAAAACACACACAGGAAAATAGTGTAAACCTGTGATGGCTCAATCATATGCAATTGTGTACTTGCTATCTGTTATTTTATGTAAACGAATTTTTAAAATGTATTTATACTCAAGTGCAAGAAACTTTACCTTCACAGGATTGTAACCAAGACTGATAGCAGTTTCTATTGATTCCAAAACTTTTGCATGCCCTTTGCGTCTAGTCAAGAACTCAAATTTTGCAGGAACCAATGTATCTAAGCTAATATTTAATGAATTCAATCCAGCTTCTTTGAAATTTGGAAGCTTCTTTGCTAGGGTAAGACCATTTGTAGTCATTGCCAGAGTTTTGAGTCCTTTTATTCTGGTCAAGTGAACACATATATCTTCAATGTCTGGTCGAATAGTTGGTTCCCCACCAGTCAACCTGATCTTATCCACACCTGAAGACACAAAAAGGTTTGCCAAGCGGATAATTTCATTTTGAGACAAAAGCTGTGGTTTGGGAGTAAGCTCCACACCTTCATCAGGCATGCAATATTGACACCTTAAGTTGCATCGCTCAGTCAGGGAAATTCTCAGGTAGGTATGCATCCTTCCAAATGAATCAATAAGCATATCTGATACAGTTGCATTTTCCACAGATGATTCCATGACACACTTTGCAGCAGAAGTTGCCAATGACCTCCAGCCTAGTTTAGAAATAGCATGGGATACTGGCCTTACTCTTTCCAGAAATAGAGATGAAGAGAAATACTTCATAGAATTGGCAGGTACTGGATAGGAATATAATGACTGCATCTGGTCATCCTGGTAGAAATCCATACAGAAAACCACTTCAGAAAATGACAAAAATTTCAATTCACAAATATAACATTTATCTATAACATGCACAATACAAATATAAAAATTCAATTCTGCTAAAATTATTTCCCGACTTATAGAACTAATAAATTGCCAGTACCTTTATACAATGGAAATACTTAACATCAAACCAGTTTAGCAAAAGATGTTCAAACAATAACATTTATAAGAAAATAGGGTACACCATATCACTAGCATCTTTTAGAATCTGGGTTGGTCTCACAGGATAAAACCTTTGGAAGAACATAGGAGTGCAAGTGAAAAGTTGTGGGGACCTTGCATTAATATCTGTGCTATGGCTTCTTTGCAAAATGATCAATTGTGCAATTGTAAGTGGCACCAATATTTGAAAAGCTTGTCTTTCTATTCTCAGCAACATTGTGAGCAATAGGAGCCAGCCACAGGCGTATACAAATGTATACATTAAGGATGCATCAAACCGTTTTGTTTCAAAGGAGAGATCCCTTGTTGATTTGCTAAAAATACCAAGCAATTTAAACACGGATTTTATGCTTGAGCAGGAATTAGTGAAGCAATGAAGCAAACTCCCTCAATGCACCATTGAACTGAAACAAATTGAATATTATATCTTAAAAATGACTCCATTGTCCTTGATAACAAAATTATGGTTTTTTTCGAACCCTAGAGGTCATTAGGAGCAGGTGAACCAATTGGAGATCCAAACTCAGGTAATATTTAAAAGACAGCCATAGGTAAAGGTTTTTCCATTGCAGTATTGATCTCATAGGATAACAAGGTAAAAATATTTGACAATGGTCTAAGTTTCATAGTTGGAGAGGACCTTCATTTAAGGCACTGGACTACAAGGCCTGCTACCACAATGTAATCCCAAGTATGATTCTATTACAAGGTCAACGTAGTCATTTTCTCCTTAAGTTTGGAAAGTTAGATTTACTAAGCTATTGCAACAAACTAGGTTATTTCATCAAAAAGCACGCACACACACACAAACTCACAAAAGTTGATCTCCACGTTTGCCCAAATTGATGTAGAACCAAAGATCAAGAAAGGTCTACCTATTACCTAAAGCCATCAGGGCTCAACCTATGTAGAGTCACCCAACTTCAATTTTGGATTACGAGATGATCTTGTACAATTGTGGTCAAAGCAGCACAAGAACTACTCCTAAGCATTACAAAAGTGATTCTAGTGTTTCCCTGTTTCTTGGGAATTAGGAACTAGAATGAAATGATCCCCTTCCCACAAGAGGAGCATAGGAATTGCTAGAACTTCCTAGGATCTTCAATGGTAGATTTGCGCTACTCTGGAAAGGATTCCCTGCCCATTCTTCATAGTTGGAAGCACACAAGGTCTCTCAACCTATTGGGTAGTGCCAATACACATGCTGGGAGAACCCGCGTGTGTTATCACCTTGTTGTCGCCCAAATTTTATAGGTGAATGCGACAGTGACTCAGGGCAGGGGTTGTCACTTTGATCCCCGCCCTCTTTGTTCTAGTTGTCTCCCTACAAAAGCCTATGCAGGGTAGTCCCTATGAAATGTGAGGATGAAAGACTTGTCGAGAACCGACAAGGTCAGGAGACACAACTGAATGGCCTAGCAACTTGGTTAATGATGAGTAGCAAGTTTAATTATTAGCACAATTTAATTAGATTACTTGAGAGACCAGTGCCTTATGGAGTCAAAACACTTGCACAACATAGATTAGCTACCAAGTTACTGGATGAATAGTTGTTGCTTAGGATGCACACTATCCTATATGAGATGTTATACCTAGAACTAAGTGAACTCTTGCTAAATTTTAGATTAGATGCCTATCTAAATGAGTCCTCTCTCTCAACTGTTTTGAAGTTAGTCTCAAGTGTAGGTTGTGGAGAGAAACCCAGGGGAAGATAGCAAAGGCTATATTAACGATACCTCCCCTGGAGTTCTAACCACCTGAATGCCTCCAACGCTGCAGAGACTATGGTTCTGACGACTGCAAGGTCACCATGTTAACCACAAGTGAGGATCTAAACTTCGCAAGCTTGGGACAAAAGTGGCCCTATCGTCTTTCAACCAAGTTTATGCTTGGAGGTAAGTTAGTTAATGCACTATTACTCCTAGAATGCAAGTGCAAGATGAGTGATTAGCCTAAGGTGAGATCGTTAAATGTTTTAAGTACTTTGAGACAAATTATCCAAATATTCAATTTAGAGAAATAAAGGAAAGTACTTAACAATTGCAAAGACAATCCTTAGCAAAAGCATTGCTTATTGAACCCTTTTAAAAGATAAACCAATGACAAGTAAAGATTGTAAAACAATTCAAAATCAGCAATCTTACAATGGACAATTACTTGATCAAATGTAAAATGCACAAGTCCAATGTTTCTCAATGTTAATGTGCCAATTAGATACATGCCAATCTTTCAACGAGATATTAACACAATTAGAAATTCTTGAGATTACTTAGAAGAATTTAAAGATTACTCTTATCACAGTATAGAGATCAATCAAGTGTTTTAAGAGTGAGTTACAATATTGCAAGATTATGATTTCTAGATGTGAAACTCATTTGCAAAACGATTATGTTAGTGCACTTGTTACAAGAAGGTAAACTCACGAGGAATTCTAATTATGACACTAGCAATGTAACCACTTATCCAATAGCCAATTTCGTTAGGCTATGATAGCAATGAAAAGCAAAAGTATTTCCTTAAAACCAGTGTCACAATAATGTTAGCAATCCTTTAGACAACACAATTGTACTAATCTTTTTCAATGTCAATGAAAGGAAGAGAGTATAACGTTTACTAACTGCAATTAAAACTACTCAAAAAATATTACTCTTCAATTGATGCCAATAACAAAAAGAGCAAGAGCAAACTTATGAGAGCTGCAAGCTTATCATATGCCAATTTAGTCCAAGTATACCAATTATCCTTTAGAGCATTTATCTTGAGAGTATTGACATAATTAATGCACATATATTTTGTCACTTAGATGAGATTGCTAACAGTGAACCACTTATAAATGCAAAGTTGCAATAGATGGTTGCAAGAGACCAATGATCACAGCAGTAAGGCAAGCAGTCCTAATCAAATTATTTTTCCAATAACAAGACCATTAAGGAATGCAGAGAATGAATGCCCAACAATGCCAATGACTTTCTAATGAGATGAGATGACAATCAATTACTTTTATGCCACTTTTATGAGTCTTAAGGCTGTAATGAAAACGGTGATGAGAAAGAGAGGGTTAGAGAAGCAAACCACTAGACCTAATGGCCTTGTTGGTGACTAGTTTGGATGCTAGGGCTCTTCCAACAAGCTTGTCCACATCTTAGGGCCTGTGGCCCTCATTCTTGCTTGTGCGTTGAGGCTCTAGGGCCTTAGGAGGCTAGACCAAGCACTCTAGGGCTTGGATCATCCCTTCCTACTTGAACGATTTTGACAAAAAGGGTAGACGGCCCCTTCTAGGGGTGAGAAACCCCTCAAACCCTAGTCTTTAGGCTAGCTTCTTCACAAAAATTTCGATCTCCTTTGATGGCTTGAGAATTTTTTTTTGTTTTTAACTAAAGTCATGAACTAAAAAGGAAATAATGGAATTCCACTAATTTGATTTTTAACCAAACCATCTTGACAAAATTGACACATCCATACACAATACCTTAAATTACAACTACAACCCCACTTGTACAAGTGAAAAGAAAATTTCCCAAAACCCCAAGTGCTTCAAAAATAAAATGAGGGTTAGCTGTATTTACAAATATCCACAATATTTACAAAATTTAAATTTACAAGTTCTAATTAGCAGATAAAATTCTTTATATCACAAGAGAGAGATTTAAAAAAATTTGAGATTTTAGAGTAGATAGTATGGATGAATAACTTCAAAAAATTATTGGCCAAAACCCTCCTGCAAAATAATTCGTCAAAATGAAAGCCCAAAGCTCAAACAAGGTCGATCTTTCCCCACGGCCTGTGAACTTGGAGTCCAAGGGTTGGTGTCACTGTAGATCTCTATTTGATCTTGAAAATAATTGTTAGATCATAGGGTGAATCAGATCACCTCAAGTAAAGATAATTGTACCAATAGAATGTTATTATAATTGGCAATTGACATAAAAATCATGAAATTTTAGCACAATATAGAGCATAAACAAATAAAATACCAGCACATACCACAGATCAATAGATAAAAGAGCACCATGAACTGAAACCCCGAAGTCTTACTATTATGAGAAAAATAATTCCAACAGAGCAAGGCTCAACACAAGCATTCCAAATTACCTCCTCCAGAGATTATCCTAAGATGAGAAATATGAGCTCAATAGCTTCCTTATATAGAGTATGAAAGAGAAATAAACCCCTCCAAGTGGAAATAACGGCTAGTTGGCTTGATCCTTGTCAAAATAATCTCAACCGTCGAAAATATCTTGATCTTCTTTTAATCTCCACCATCGATTTCTTATTTTTGAGGAAAAATTCGAATCTCTTAAAAAC
>APFE030577565.1:58947-118693 GCA_000404065.3 Pinus taeda | reverse complement strand
TAAACTGTTTGGACCTCCCTTTAACTAAAAATAGCGATACCGGGATAACTTTACAAAATTTGAAGGCAATTGGATGAAATTGAAGCAGCCTTCTTCACTTGGAGACTATTTGAGCAAATATGGAGCATTGCAGCAAGCAAAGTACGACATATTTGGCCTGTGAAATTCCAATCATGAAAAATGAATACCTGCTGCAGTAGGAAGCTAACAGTGGCTCCACTCGGGGATGGCTTCTCCTTGTGAGAAGTCAAGAACAACAGGCCAGAACGCCTTGGTTTTTAGTTTCTCGCTGTCTTCTGCAAAACTGGGAATCACCGCCTGCTTTCTTCCACGTGCTTCTAGTATTATAAACTCTAAAAAGTCAAAATTGATATATACAAATATGTACAAACCAACTACCATCTGCTCTTTCAAGCAGGAGGATCATTGTAGTGTTTCAACATCCGGCCATTGATCGGGCCTTCTTCCGCTGTGCTGTTATCAAGAGATTTGAGAAAGTAGGTTTTATTGCCTTGCACATCGCTGATAACGTATGGACCTTTCCACAGAAAATCAAATTTTGCATGTTTGCCCTTGTCTTCCCTTCTTGCATCCCATCTTAGGACTTTGCTGCCTACCCAGAAATCCTCTGCTTTGGTTCTCTTGTCGAACATTTTCTTGAGTTTTTCTTGTAGACCCTGAGCTCTGTTGAAAACTTCTTCTCTGGTTTGCTGAAGGTGAATGGTCTGATTAATTCTTCTTTGCATGTCGTTCGGTTCAGCCTGAATTTCTTGCAACAGTTTGATAGTAGGTATGCCCAGAGATGAAGGAAACCTAACTTCCATGCCATACACAAGTTCATAGGGGCTCAACCCGATGGATTTTTTGGTGGACATTCGGTCTGCCCACAGGGCACTGGTGAGCTTTTTGTGCCAGTTCTTTTTGTTCTCTTCTAGCATCTTCTTTATGATATTGATGAGGCTCTTATTGGAAGACTCGGCCAGGCCATTGCCTTGCGGGTAGTAGGCCGTGGAGTGACCTAAGGTAATGTGGTATTTGTGGCAAAAGTTAATGATTTTATTAGATTTGAAAGCAGCCGCGTTGTCGGTAATGATTTTCTCTGGGCAGCCAAATCTAGACAGGATGTTGCTCTCAAGAAATTGGATGATGGTGGAGTCATTGGCTTGCCTACACGGGATGGCTTCAATACATTGTGAAATAGTCGGGCTGTCAAAATCTTTGTGCTGGCTGAGGAGGAGGATGAATTTTTCTCCAACGAAGTCAAGACCCCATTGTTGAAAAGGCTTCTCGGTTGAAATGGGCTTTAGGGGCAGAGGCAATAGTTTTCTTTTTCCTTCAAATATTTGGCATTTGTGGCATGAGGCAGTAAATGTTTTCACATCTGTAAACAAAGAGGGCCAGTAATAACCGGCTCGTAAGATCTTGTCCGCCGTGGATTTCCAATATAAGTGTCCTCTGCAATCACCTGCATGAAATTCTTTCATGACGCTGTTAGTTTCATCTTTAGTTAAACATTTAAGCAAAATGCCTTCATAATTTTTCCTAAATAAAGCACCATCTATGACGCAGAAGTTTGATGATTTCATTCTTAAAAATCTTTTTTTAGTTCTGGACAATCCTGGGGGAGCGCACAGGTTTAACAATACAAAGCAAATATCAGAATACTAGGGGGACTGTGTGAAGGTATCACTGATTTGTGGAGTCGCCAGCTCCGCTTCATCGTCCAGCTGATTAATGTCTAGTGCTTGGAAATTTGTTTCGGCCATTAGCTTAGCTAGTCGTTGTCCTTTTACGAGCTTGGTGGGCTTTATCTCAATGTCGTACTCAAGGATGCTAGCAATCCATTTGCCTCTTCTGCCTTCCAATCCTTCTTGAGTTAATATATCCTTTACAACAACATTGGGGACATATGCGATCACATGGGAGTAGAGGATGTAAATTCTGAAGTATTTAATGGCTTTGACCATGGTGTAAGCTTGCTTTTCCATGATCTGAAATTTTAGGGGTGCGTCTCTCAAAGCTCGGCTGAAGAAAGCTATTGGTTTCTCATTGCCCTGATCATCTCTCTACAGAAGGACTGTGGCTATGGTATGTTCTGATGCGAAAGAGAAAATGATAAAGTCTCTGTCAAATTGAGGACTGATAAGGACAGGTGTTTGAGTCAAGGCCGTTTTTATACTCTCGAAAGCTTGCTTGGCCTCAAGGGACCATCTCACCTTGGCGTCCTTTTTTAGCATGTTGCTCAATAGCCTTATTAACTCAGCTAAATTGGGGATAAATCTCCTCAGAAAGTTGATTTTTCCGAGGAATCCTTGTAACTCTTTCGTGTTTCTTGGGTAAGGGATTTGGAGGATAGCCTGAATTCTTTCTGGGTCGATTCTGATCCCATCTTTTGATATTATATGCCCTAATAACCTTCCTTCCTCCAGGTCGAACAGGGACTTCTTTGGGTTCAAGGAAATGTCGTATTTCCTACATGTGATGAAAATTTTCCTTAAGTGCTTAAGGTGTTGTAAGTCATATTTGGAAAATGGGGTTAGGTCATCCAAGTAAACCACAAGGAAATCATGTATCTCCTTAGCGAACGCGATATCCATTGCCCTTTGAAAGGTGGCGCCAGCGTTTTTCAGCCCAAAAGGCATTTTAACGTATTTGAACGTTCCCCAGGGTGTGGTAAAAGCTGTTTTGTCCTGATCGCCTGGGTGAACAAGAATTTGGTTAAATCCTGATAATCCGTCAAGTAGAGAGATCCTAGAAGAACCCACTACTCTTTGCAAGATGTGGTCCATTTTAGGTAACGGGTAGTGGTCTTTTAGGGAGACTTGGTTTAGATTTCTCAAGTCTACACACAGTCTTATCTCTCCTGTTTTCTTCCTGGTAGGAACTAAGTTGGATACCCATTCCGAGAATCTGATAGGCACAATGATCCCTGCTTCAAACATTCTTTTTATTTTCTTTTTCAATCATAGGGAGAAGCATGGGTGATTCCTTCTGAGTTTTTGTTTGAACGGTTTCGGTTCAGCCTTCGGGAATGGTATGCGGATTACTGAAGTGTCATAGGACTTTAAGTCCTCAATCCAGGCAAATACGCTTGAATTCTTTGAACAGATCCACATATTTAGGTTTTTGGTCAGGAGGCAGGTTTTTAGAAAGTTTAATCATCTTGGGATGTTCTGCTGTTCCTATGTTGTATTCTTCTATGGCGGCATCCAAAGGTTCCATTTTTGGTTTTGTGGCCACATCGTTGTCATCAAACATGTCTTCCAATGGGGTAAGGCCAGCAGGCAAAACATTTCCTTTTAGGTCCATAAATTCTTCTTCTACCTCGGCTGCCTTAGGTGAGAAAGACTGTTTCAGTTGCCCTATGTTTGTGCTGTCAAAAATAGTTGGGCTGAGTATCTGTTCAGCCATGGTGGCTGTTAGGTTCAGGCGATCTTCTTCTGCTAACTGTTGTGTTTCTGGTGTAACGTCCATGTCAATGTTGGTGCTAGAGAATTCACCTTCCAGAGTCAAAAAATTGTTAATCTGGACATCATCTTGGAATACCTGTCAACTCTCGACATTGTTAGGAATTGACGGTCTGTGTTTTACTTCTGCAGTGAAGCGGTGACTTGGTTCGAAGGGAAGCCTGCATGTGCTAGCGAAGGTAGCTAGGCTATGAGCGTGAATATTATGCTCTCATGCGATTTTGGCCAACTCAAAATCACTGAAGGCATTAAGCAATTCGCTGGCAGCGGCTCTGTAAGCTCTCATTCTACTATCATTAGCGACGAAGTTGCCCTTTATCTGTTGTATAATGAGGTCCGAATCACCTAGGATGGAAATTATGGTAGCTCCCAAGGTTTTGAGCAGCTTGAGACCTAAGAGAAGGGCTTCGTATTCTGCCATGTTGTTTGTACATCTAAACTTGAGTCTATAGGCGTGGCCTTGTGCATGATTCTCGTGAGTATTGTAAATCCACACTCCAGCCCCTGCTCCTAACTTGTTAACTGCACCATCAAATTCTAAATACCATGAGACCTCTGGTCCAAGGCGTGTATTGGGGATTTGAGGGGCATGCGGAGCGGATGAGCTGGTGACTCTGTTTGGGGATTTTCTTCATGTCCTGTGCTGGTTACCCTGGCTGTTGAGACAATTTCATGCGAGTTGGCAACTGGTCCCTCACTAGCATTGGTCTCTTGTTCTAGGGATAGCGGTTTATCAGGAGTTGGAAGACTTGTATTATTGTTAAACAAGATAAAAGAATCCATATCAGAATGGATCGAGTATATCGGAAAATTTTGGGGTTTCTCCTCACTACTTACCACATATTTCATTAGTGTCTCCCTATAAAGTCTCTTTGGTTGCCCAAAGACGGATATAGTGGCGTAAGAGAGGTCGAGTTGAAGGGATCCTTAAAATTTTGCTGCCCAAGATCTGGATAGCAGCATGCCATACTTTGTGGGGATGTCAGCAACTACTACATCCATTAAGATCGTCTTGTTCAGGAATTGGACTAGGGATACGCAAAGATCTTTGATTAAGCCTAGGCATTTGACCTGGCTTGAATCAAACGAATACAGATCTTTATAGGGTCGGGTGACATCGAGGTTCAACTTTTCCATTACGGCTTTGGGCATGAGGTTGTGTGAGGCGCCTGAGTCAAACATAGCACTGTGCAGTATCTTATCGTGTATGTGCAGGCTGATATAGAAAGGCAGAACAGGTCCGAATGTTGTTTTTCCATCAACCTCTGGCCCGAACAGTAGTTCAGGGGTGTCATCTAGAATGTTTACATCATCCCTAACTTCAGGCAATTGAAGCAATTTTTGAATTTGTTGTCTATATACAGCATGCTTAGCCAGTTCTGAGAGGGGAATGGATATTTTAAGCTTTCCAATTTCGGTTTCTAGGCTGAATGGTTTTTCTACTTGGTTCTGGGTATTGACACTGGTGAATTTTTCTTTTTCAGGCGTACTCTCTGTATTTCCTTTTGGAGCGTCCGTATCACTATGTATGACTGTCCGTGGTATCTCCGTTCTGGGAATATTTTCGAGAATGCTCTCCAGGTCTTTTTTAGGATGGGAAGAGTGCAGAGGTTGTTCCATAGAACCATGTGTATCTGTTACATCTTCCACAATAACTTGTTGATAATTTGGGACATGGTTGTCAGTTGTTTGACCGTTGGTGCTTTAACCTTTAGCTTTGTTGGGCTGCTTGCCCTCCTTTGCCTTGCTGGGCGGAAACACATCGACAGTCCGTGTTCTTAGTTTGTATTGCTTATGTACCTCGTATATAGCAGTGTCATACCCTTGTTTAAAGTCAAAGGACTCTCCCGATTTAGTGCGGAATTGTTCTATATTAAGGTATGGTCGGTTTTCTTCCGTGAAGGACGATTTCTGTCCATTTTCTGAATCAACCAGGTTCATTAGGGTCCCGTCTATGGGATCAGCAGATGTAGATGCCTCAACAAAGTTTTCTTGGAAAGGAGGTCTGATGTCGTGATCCTTATTGGCCCTACCTATGTTCAAGTTTTGGGTTTTTCTGAAGTTTGGGTTCCTCGCGGCATTGGCCTGTTAATTTTCCCATGAATTTTTTCTCTCCACGTTGTCTAATCTATCTCCCATCCTGTTCATGGAATTGATGACTGCATCAAGTTTCTGCTCGAAAGAGGAGGGTTCTTCTTTGAAAGTGGTTTTTCTCTCGGATCTGGTTCTGTTTCTTTTAGCGATTAGGTTTGCTTCTACGCTTACTATGGGATCTTGCATTTCTGCGAGGCTTTGAGGGGCTCTTTCCCTTAATTGATACGCCATCTCAGCATCAAAGCCATCCGGAAATTTGTATAAAGCAAGGTCCAGTGGAGGTCTTAAATTTGGTGGTATCGCGTTGTAAACATTGTTAAATCTGGCACAGTAATCCAGGACAGCTTCCCCAAGTCCTCTCTTGATAGACTCATATTCGGATAGTATGTGCAGGGGGTCCTTCCTTTTCTCCCATCTGTTAATGAAGGTTTGGTATAAGGCTTCCGGATTTAGTATTGAATTAGGTGGAAGTGCCCTAAACCAGGTTCTAACATCACCGGTTAGACTTTGAACAAAGATCTTCATTCTTACGCTATCATCGTTTATCTCATAACTCTCGAAATAATCCTGCATTTTCTTTGTATGTTGTAGGGCGGTGCAAGAGGTTGTGCCATCGAAGTAAGTGATTTTCGATTGATAGTCCTGAGGCATTGCCCCAGGATTAGAAGGTAGTTGTAAGGGTGCATATCTAGCCATGATGATGAGGATGAGCGGAACACCTAAAGCGAGGGGGATTACAGGAATAACAGGGGAAGAGGGAGTAGCCCAAGGGGTAGGGATATGGGGTTGAGGTGTGGAAGAGCTACTTGGAGAAGGGGGTGATGAGCCAGGGGAATTCGGGGTAGACCGGAATAGAACGTTGACAGGGGTGGGTACAACAATTGGTTGAACTGTTTCAGTACTAACAGGGGTCTGACAATCTTTTTGTTTTGTTCCCTAACAATCTTAGGAATTAAATTAGGATTTTCAACGATAGGCGGGTTATTTGGATCATGATTTGATCATGTATTACGTGTCTGTTTCCTAGGAGCCAGCTTTGTCTGTATTCATTTCATTCAAGCCAGGTCAAATGCCTAGGCTTAATCAAAGATCTTTGTGTATCCCTAGTCCAATTCCCGAACAAGACGATCTTAATGGATGTAGTAGTTGCTGACATCCCCACAAAGTATGGCATGCTGCTATCCAGATCTTGGGGAGCAAAATTGCAAGGATCCCTTCAACTCGACCTCTCTTACGCCACTATATCCGTGTTTGGGCAACCAAAGAGACTTTATAGGGAGACAGTAATGAAATATGTGGTAAGTAGTGAGGAGAAACCCCAAAATTTTCCAATATACTCGATCCATTCTGATATGGATTCTTTTATTTTGTTTAGCGATAATACAGGTCTTCCAACTCCTGATAAACCGCTATCCCTAGAATAAGAGACCAATGCTAGTGAGAGGCCAGTTGTCAACTCGCTTGAAATTGTCTCAACAGCCCAGGCAACCAGCACATGACAGGAAGAAAATCTTGAAACAGAAGTCACGAGCTCATCCACTCTGAATGCCCCTCAAATCCCCAATACAAGCCTTGGACGAGAGGTCTCATGGTATTTAGAATTTGATGGTGCAGTTAACAAGTTAGGAGCAGGGGCTGGAGTGTGGATTTACAATACTCACGAGAATCATGCACAAGGCCACGCCTACAGAATGGAGATACCACGGTAAAGAGTTCGCCGATATTGTTATGAAGATGACTGTCTGTGGTATCTCCGGCTGCCCTCCTTTGCCTTGTTGGGCGGAAACACATCGACAGTCCGTGTTCTTAGTTTTTATTTCTTATGTACCTCGTATATAGCAGTGTCATACCCTTGTTTAAAGTCAAAGGACTCTCCCAATTTAGTGCGGAATTGTTCTATATTAAGGTATGGTCGGTTTTCTTCCGTGAAGGAGGATTGCTGTCCATTTTCTGAATCAACCAGGTTCATTAGGGTCACGTCTGTGGGATCAGCAGATGTAGATGCCTCAGCAAAGTTTTCTTGGAAAGGAGGTCTGATGTCGTGATCCTTATTGGCCCTACCTATGTTCAAGTTTTGGGTTTTTCTGAAGTTTGGGTTCCTCGTGGCATTGGGCTGTTGATTTTCCCATGAATTTTTTCTCTCCACGTTGTCTAATCTATCTCCCATCCTGTTCATGGAACTGATGACTGCAACAAGTTTCTGCTCGAAAGAGGAGGGTTCTTCTTTGAAAGTGGTTTTTCTCTTGGATCTGGTTCTGTTTCTTTTACCGATTAGGTTTGCTTCTACGCTTACTGCGTCGTCTTGCATTTCTGTGAGGCTTTGAGGGGCTCTTTCCCTTAATTGATACGCCATCTCAGCATCAAAGCCATCCGAAAATTTATATAAAGCAAGGTCCAGTGGAGGTCTTAAATTTGGTGGTATCGCGTTGTAAACATTGTTAAATCTGGCACAGTAATCCAGGACAGCTTCCCCAGGTCCTCGCTTGATAGACTCATATTCGGATAGTATGTGCAGGGGGTCCTTCCTTTTCTCCCATCTGTTAATGAAGGTTTGGTATAAGGCTTCCGGATTTAGTATTGAATTAGGTGGAAGTGCCCTAAACCAGGTTCTGACATCACCGGTTAAACTTTGAACAAAGATCTTCATTCTTACGTTATCATCGTCTATCTCATAACTCTCGAAATAATCCTGAATTTTCTTTGTATGTTGTAGGGCGGTGCAAGAGGTTGTGCCATCGAAGTAAGTGATTTTCGATTAATAGTCCTGAGGCAATGCCCCGGGATTAGCAGGTAGTTGTAATGGTGCATATCTAGCCATGATGACGAGGATGAGCGGAACACCTAAAGCGAGGGGGATTACAGGAATAACAAGGGAAGAGGGAGTAGCCCAAGGGGTAGGGATATGGGGCTGAGGTGTGGAAGAGCTACTTGGAGAAGGGGGTGATGAGCCAGGGGAATTCGGCGTAGACCAGAATAGAACGTTGACAGGGGTGGGTACAACAATTGGCTGAATTGTTTCAGTACTAACAAGGGTCTGACAATCTTTTTGTTTTTCTTCCCTGACAATATTAGGACTTAAATTAGGATTTTCAACGATGGGCAGGTTATTTGGATCAGGATTTGATCATGTATTACGTGTCTGTTTCCTAGGAGCCAGCTTTTAATATATCTTTGAAAATGTTCTCAAAATATGCAACCACATAGGTCAGTCGATCTTTTCAAAATTTGGTTTCTTCCACTGTAAAGCTGCAGACTGGTTGCGTTGATTTATCTGAGGAGGTCCCCAACGGAGTCGCCATTATGTTATCACTCAGGTTGTCCCTAGGCTCCTATTAGGGATACGGCCGAGGTAACCACAAACCAATCTTCTGATTTCAGGTTCTATCCCACCTGCAATCGGAGAGGGCTCTCTCCTTTAGATTCAACCTTAGTTGATCTAGATTCAACCTTAGTTGATGATTTTAGGCTAGCTTTCTGACTTCAAGGAAATGTTGACTGTGATTGGAAGGAAGGTAGGATTCTCGAGTAAAGAGGCACAGTAAGGTGTTATAAGTTCTGAACCATTGGGCATGGAGTCACAGATTGAGGCATGCGAGCGTTTTCTTGGTCACAAGGGATACGGAGCGGGATAGCCACGCAGGATACAATATTCAGGTTGCTGAAAGTACGGAATGAATATCAGGGATGAAAGGCAAAAGAGAATCATTTCATCATGCTGACCAAGGGGAGAAGTGGAGATGAGTGGGATCCCGGAGCAGTTAAGAATTCCTAAGACATGCATTCATATGTGAAAGAAACAAGGTAAACCAGATCATTTAAGAATACAAGCTCATAACTGTTTTTGGAGAAAACATTGAAAAATGCAGAAATTGAACTTAAGGTGTAATGAAACAAATCTTAAGCTATTCTTTTTTCCTGCAATTTAGAAAGGTGGAAAGGTGATAAAAACATAAAATAAAACAGGGAAGAAAAACACTTATTGGATCATGTAGAGACACAAGAATTTCGTGATCATTCCTTGGCCAAGAGAAAACATCAAGTTGTTTCGCAATCCATGCTTTCAACAATCTTTGGTTATGGAAAAATATGACAGTTACAGTGCGAGTCTTTGCTCAGAGAAAATGTTGGAAAGAAAATTGACCAACAACTACTACCAACCAACCAACCCCTCACAACATTGCTTAGGGTGGTATTTATAAACAAAATATCGGAAAGCCATCATTACAAGTGACCTTGACAGGTCTGTTTAGAACTCTTCAAAAATCTAAATGCTGCTGGAATTAAATGCAAGTAAATCTTTTTGGCTGCGCTGGGGGCAGCTGGATCGGAACAGGTGACGAGGTGGCCCTTGGGGACCAAATGCGATGCTGCTGGAGTGAATGTGCTTCGGGGCTGCAGTTCGGCTTTGGTGTGAATTGAATGTGCAATAATTATGATTTGAGAGCTTCAAGTGGTTTCGCTCTCCTTGTATGAATCTGCTGGAAGATATTCAATTTTCTCTTGCTTCGGGCTGCTGCTCAAGATATTCTCTGATACACTTTGCCGCTACATTGATGGCTTCCACTGTCGACTGATACTCTTTGACATGCTTGATGCCTGCTGATTTGATCTGATACACTTTAAACTCTGTGATTGATATGCTGTTGTCTTTAAACTGGATCCTTTGGCACGATCGGGCAATTTTCGGGCTCTTTCGGCACGCAATGGGCTCAGCAATCAAACGTTTCCCTGAAGATTTCTCGAAATGGCCTATTTCCCGTAGCGATGCGCGATTAGTGCTTCGCGCTAATCGCGCATCGGAAACTGCCTCCGTTTCTTGATCTGGAGCTTCGAAGTGCGATTTTTCTTCTTTCACGAAGCTTTTTTCGGTTTTCTAGCTGCTGATGTAAGCATGGCATCGGCTGTACGGCAGATGATGTCAGATGTCGGTCCCTGGTACAGAGCAACGTGGTGAGATACTGGACATACTGTGGTGAAGAAACTCCGATGCGATATCGCGATATCGCGTCGGCGGGGAGCGAGGGGGGAATTGGTTTGGAGACTTGGCGCTTGCGACTGTCGATCGACGATATCGCAATATCGCATCGGCGGAGACGGAGAGGTGAATGGATTGGACACTCGGCGTTTGTGATCGCCGATCGCCGATATCGCAATATCGCATCAGCGGGGAACGGATGGGTGATGATTTGCATGAATATGAGAGTGCGAGGTTCCGATGCGAAACGACTTTAAGGAGGAAAGAGCAAGTAAGGGGGTGTGAAGGGTATTTGAGGTTTCGAAATGGGTCCGATTACCTCGAAGGGATTTTATACGTTGGAAGGAGTCCATTGTATCTGGGAGGTGGTTTTGGAGGTCAAGGGTCTTGCTTAGTTTCTGATAAACTGAACAATTCCCGGGAGTTCTTATGGTTATTTTTCAACCAGGGGGAAGGATATTACGTAGGGGGATTTTACTTAATATTACTAAGGGGATGGGAAGAATAGGGAGCTAAATAATAATGTTAGTGGTTAATATGGAGATGGTAAGAAAGCGCTAAGTTCGGGAGAGCTTAGGCTGTTACAAGGGGGTAGGACCATACTTTGGAAGAAAATATGGAACAACTTTGAGTAAAGCAGAGCTTTACTCAAGCAGTGTTATGGAGATGATGAACTTAAGAGGTGTCAAGCAGATCTTGACCTCTTTTGGGGAAGTTAGTTAATGATTGGGGAAAACAGAGAAGGGGAGTCAGTTATACCTCTTTTGAGCTTTTATGCTTACAAATCCTTGCTGATTATGTTCTGCATGATATGATACCTGAAAACCTGGAATTGGTCAGCAATTCAACAACCTCATAACTACCTACCCAGCCTACTTGCCTAGCATTTTTTCTTCTTTTGCTTGGGGGTGCACTTAGACTTGCAGACCCTTCATTCATTTTTCTTTTGATGCTTTCCTATCTACTTTCTACCCTTATTTCTTTCGGAGCTTAGATTAAGCTGTTGGGCTCCTCTGCTTCTCTACCTATCTAAGAATCTGCCAAGATTAGACTGTTTGGACAGATTTACAATCTCTATATTCTAAAACAGGAAATCTAAACCTAGGGAGACCAAGATTAAACTGTTTGGACCTCCCTTTAACTAAAAATAGTGACACCGGGATAACTTTACAAAATTTGAAGGCAATTGAATGAACTTGAAGTAGCCTTCTTCATATGGAGACTGTTTGAGCAAATATGGAGCATTGCAGCAAGAAAAGTATGGCATATTTGGCCTGTGAAATGCCAATCATGAAAAATGAATACCCTGCTACAGCAGGAAGCTAACAGATAGTATTCTTTGAAGGTGACATTCTCAATGTCTCACTCTACCTATGACTTGCACTCTTCCCTGATGACTTGCTGGCTTCCATGAAATTTTATTCACCACAATAATTCACTAATACACAGTGGCCAACATCTTTCTCTATGAAATTTGTATCTTAAAAGAAAGACTCCCTATATTTCAAAGGCTTTCTCATAGAGACTTGTTAAGGGCGTCTTGCATATCCTTGTAGAATCACGCTCTTATGTCCTCACATATTTGTTTGGGAAAAACTTACATCTCTAGCTATACGCATGGACATGATGAAATCTATAGTAAGACAATGAAACATTATCTACAACTCTCTCTTACTCCTATGACATGAAAAAATCTAGTCTCTATATAACCCTCACATGACAAAAGGTGTCCTCACAGCAGGCTCGTATAAATGGCCCACTTTAAATTACATTTTGTAGTATGAGGGTTATAGTTGTCATAGTATCAAGACTGGTCAAACCTGTGATCATAGTCACATTCTCTGTTTGCATTAACGATGGTTTGGATTTATATAGACACACTATATCGGTTCATTGTGGTGGGTAACTTAAGCCTTGAAGCTCACATCCAGTTTAGCTCGAAGTATAGTGTAATTGCACTCAAGGTTGACCATATCACATTGTGATATAATTTCAAAAGTCTCCAAAGTTTTACAGTGCCTCGAATATTTTAGCATCGCCACATTCACTCAAATTCTCACTTATATGATTTCACTTTTCATATATTGTCTCTTGTGGTTTATGATAATTCCTTTCTTGTTCCAACGACGAAGTCTCACATTTTTTTGATCTCGACATCACTATAGAGCGTTACAATAGTGGCTTGTACCACACATGGTTTAATGATCTCGTTTAAATAGCTCGAATTCACAACAATGGTTCATATGAATGACAACAATGGAATCACATTGGCTCAAATATGGATTGTAACATCTCATGACAAGAATATCACTGTGGCTCTTTGAAACATTGGCTCGAACCACATCCTCGAAACAATATTTTGGTCACACGTTAAAGACTTGCATGGTCTACAATGATTCACAATGGCATAGTTTGAAGAGTTAGAAAAAAATTGCGTCATCATGAAGCCATGTAATAGTTCTAACAATTATGCTGCGACTATGATAGAAAGATCAAATGACTCGCTTGTGTCTTGCTCTTTGATTCATCATATGGACTCTCTCCTTGAGATAAATCAAATTATTCACTTAGCTTGACACTTGTTGATCATAAAATAACAATGGAGTAGGTAGTCATGTTGCCGAACTAGAGATGTTCTAGTGGTTTTGAAAGGCATGCACAAATTGGAATACATATTGTGGCATAAAGTCGTGACAAAAAAATGAAGGAGAAAATGCTTGTTGAAATTGAAGCAACTCCATATAATCTTGGAAGACAAGTAAAAGCCAAAGAAAGTATGTATAATAGTGATGATATGTTAATAATGTGTTGTCTTTGCATGTGAGGCATGTTAAGGTTTTTCGCAATTTTTTTATGATAGGTCTAAATGACTATAAAAGTGTTAGGGTGAAAAAATGATTAGGCTTGTTGAATTTAACAAAATAAAATAAAATCTAAGTAGTCATGCAACGTCTTGAGTTTTAGGGTTTCTGAACCCTTGAATAAATCAACTCTAGGAACTAAAACCCTAACTATTTGATCTCTCTTTTGGAGCCCTAACTCTTGACTTCTAGGGTTTGCAGATATAATCTAGGGTTTATGGGAAAACCCTAGCAAGTGTTGAAGTGAAACTAAAACCTAGAGCTTGTAAGTATAAACCCTAGGTGTAGATGCTTTCACTATAAAAAACCTAATAAGGGTTTAGGTCATGGGATATCTAGGGTTTGTAACCAAAACCCTAGATGCACATTTTTTAGAAGTCATGACAACCATAGATTGACAAAAATTAACACCATGCTCTTGTACGTGTATATTTTGCTTGGTTGTATTTGTTGATGAAAATTGTAGGAACATGACGATGGTTGTCAAAATTGTGAAAACAAGATGAGAAAGATTTAAGAACAAAACAAAAACATAACTTGTGCTTGATGATGACTTCATGATAATAATGAGCATGATGGAAAGAGGGAGCTGCAGAAACCTTGATGATATTGAAGTTTTCATCCACTAAGCATATTCCAGAGGCATTTTTATGATTGAAAAATGAAACCAAACCTTGTTCATTTTGAAGATAGAATGTGCAAAGGAATGATTATTTCAGAGGGAGCTCTTTTTGAAAGGGTTGTGGATTTTGAGAGAGCAGTTTAACTCCCGAGTTTTTAAGGTATGTCTTTAAGTTTTAAGGTCCCAAGTGTTAGAGGATGGCTCCATGATGTTCAGGAAGGTTGAATTTTTCTGTTGACATGATGATGCAAAAGGAAGATCCTGTGTAGCTATTACAACTATGATCTCCATTGGAAAAACAAAGTAGCTGATGTTGAACACATCTCCCTAGCTAAGATGGAGCTTGGATATATTCCCTTCATCTGTGGAGGAATGTGTATATAATCTTTTATTGAGAGGGAGTGATGATGGACATGATTCTCTTCTTCATATGATATGCACTAAGCCAAGAGTAAGGCCATGAGGAGAGAATGGGGACTGAAGGATTGGGTAAGCATCTAAGACTGGTACTCCTTGAGGATAGGTGTTCCTAGAAGTTTGAACCAGATCATGATGATGAGTTGTTGTACCTTAGGTTAATTAGCCCGTATGATGGTACTTAGGGTTGTTATCTTAGCAAGTAGCCTAGATGATACTTAGATCCCTTTTAAGGGTTGGTGTCTTGGCAAGTAGCATATATGACACCTGGATCCCTATTGAGTTGGTGTCTTGGTAGGTGGCCTAGATGACACCTGGATTTTTGTTGAGTTGGTGTCTTGACAGGTAGCCTAGATGACACCTAGATCCCTGTTAGGGTTGGTGTCTTGGCAAGTAGCCTAGATGACACCTAGATCCCTATTGGGTTGGTACCTTGGTAGGTAGCCTAAATGGTGCCTAGATCCCTTGATGGGTTGTTACCTTGGCAATTAGCC
The DNA here is from genome assembly GCA_000404065.3 of Pinus taeda. Classification (NCBI taxonomy): domain Eukaryota; kingdom Viridiplantae; phylum Streptophyta; class Pinopsida; order Pinales; family Pinaceae; genus Pinus; species Pinus taeda. Next base: position 103,763 of record APFE030577565.1, on the reverse strand, counting down.
TAAATGGTATCGAGATCTTTAACATTGTATATGCTAATTGTGATACTCTTCTTAGAACATTTCAACTTGAAGTCATCCTTGTCCTGTTTGTACAATTATGAATACCTCCCTAGTTAAGAGGGAGTGTTGAAAGATGTAACTAGTTTCAGTCTTCATAATTGTATCTCTATGTATTTTATGTAAAAAACAAAAAGAAAAAAAAAGAAAGAGAAAAGGAAAAAATATTTTCAAGCATGGGTTTCATGCTCAAAAGAGTTATTATTAAATAAGTGTATTATTCATGCTTCTAGGTTTTGTTAAGTCAAAGAGTCAAAGTCCTATTTGGACCTCTTGAAAAGGAAAAGGAAAAACAATTTTTAATATGTAATTTGGGCCAAAACCCCCTCTAAATGCCAAGTCGGCTTATATGACAAGTCAACCCTGCCTGAATGGACATGTATGTTCGCACCCCTCTAGAAAATATACATAGAATATGATATGAGTTCATTTGGACACACACTTGGATGTCTTTTTGGTTTAAAATTTCACAGAAGAAGAAAGATGAAGTGGAGGGTCGAACTCTTAAATGGAAAAAGAGTTTCTTCTTGAGATGGAATATGTGGAAATTCTGCCTTGTTACTTCTATTGTTGCTGATATCTTGATGATGAATTTGTTAAGTAAGATGTAAGGTTTGACTTCGCATCTAGAGGTGGAAGTTATTTTGTGGTCATGGGTCTTGGATGTCTCACTTTGATATGATTTATAAGAATGTATCTTGATTGGGTTTTCCACTAAGAAAGGGGTTTTCCCTTGGCTGAGAACCTATACTTTGTGTTCTTTTGTTTCTATGATCTTCATGTTTATGCTATAGTAATTGCTTGATGAAACAAAGTGGAATAAATATTAAGAAGAAGACAACTAATTCACAAAAAATTACTATGAAAGAGAAATCTAATATAAAATTGATAAGCCTCCTGATTTCTCAACACATATGAAAGAAGAGTATAAATGAATATAGATGTGATATGTTATCTAAATGTTGCCCGGTTTGGAACGTTTCCTTTAATCAAATATATAGAAACATGCCTGTAATTTCTCATAACATCAAAGATGAGGATGCCCTTTTTCCCTCCACCACATATTTCTATTTTTATATTTAAAAGTGTAGAGTCAACACTTACAATTCTACATTCACATTCAGATGCATGACAAAGTCTATAAGGTTCAAATAGTCATGATCTTTTTACCTTGTTGGTATACAAATCCAATATCTCCTGCAAAATGTCATAACAAAAATAAACCAATAAAAACAAAATAGACCAACATTTTGGAAGATGTAAACTTCATTTCCAATAAGCTACCTTGGAAAAACTATTAAACATCAAGAGCAATACTTTGACAAGAAAACATGGAGCAGAATCAAAGAAACTACAAGGTAGAAAAAGGCGCGATTTTGAACTTGAAATATTGTTGGCTTTCTCTATGGTACACAATGTTTAAATATGAGAATAAATGTCTCGACTTTTGACCGTGTAAGTTTTGTTGAAGCATGTAATTGGAAGTATAAGTTAAATATCATCTTTAAACTTCCTTCGACTCATATTTGATTCAAAAAAATGCTAAAGATTTGGTCTCTATGTGGAAATATGAAGTAGAGATGGAGATATGGAGCTGATTTTTCAAAACATTATTATATTCTTCATTTTGAAAGAAAGAAACAACTATTTTGAGAGAGTGTTGTTGATGTAATGTCTAGTTGCCTAAGAGAAACAAAGATTACAGTGATTTTGTGTAAAAGTCAAAATTTTTTGGTCCTTTTGAAAGGTGTCAAATAAAAACAGAGACGCGCTACCCTTAAGTAGTGAATCAAGCTAGATTTTTCTTTGTTTAGTTCTTTGAAAGAGTTTATAAGACATTTTGACATTAAATCCAACGTCTCATGGTTTCTAAAGCATGCTTTGCTCTACAGTTTTTCTTCTTCATGGAAGACTTCTCTTTGAAATCATGTTTGAGCTCCTTTTGATTTATAGATTTATTAGTTCTATTCTATGAGTTTCCTTTATACTTCTATAAAATCCCTTGTTTGGTATGAAAACCTTTACATACAAATTCAAGATTTCTATTCCATGAGTTTTCTTCCTACGTCATAAAGCCCTTGTTTGATATTAGTTTATACATTTTCCACATTTCTTTTTTTAAAGAAAACTCCCCATTGAAAGAGGCAATTCAAATTCAATTTTAATGATGTTTTAATGATTTGGGCATGTATCCTCTTACCCTGCCACTGCATGCAACATGCATGGCACATGTAAAGAGGACAACTATGAAGGTTAGTCCACCAACACATAACATTTGGCTAAAGAACTTCATTGCCTCTTTGGAAAGCCCCTTATGGGAACATCACCCAATTATTGCATTTCATGAGTATTCATCCCTTTGAGGCATGATGCCAAACAATTGCAGAGCATTATTTATCATCTCACAATATGCATACAAAGTAGTGAAGCCTTACCTTTATAGTTTATTATTTATGTCATTTTGGAAGATGCATATTTTATCTTTATAAGTATGTTCACACTGGTTAATGTTTCAAATTTGGATTGTTGGCTTTATTGATCAGTGGTAACAAATGTTGGTGATGTTGCAATTTGGGAAGTGGCATCTCACGAAATATTATCTTACATGACCTTTAAGGTTTGGGAAATTTCAACCTGTTCGATGCCAATGCAGGTAGATGATTTTTTCATAAATTAGTTATCTAATTTAAATTGGGAAAATTGTACATCTATGAATTGATATTGAAAATATTTTAGAGTTCTTGATTGGATTTGATCATTAGCACAGTTCTTAGGTAACTCTTATACTTTTTTTTTTAAAATGTTTTCATAGGCTGCTCTTTTGAAAGATCCAACTATATTAGTGAATCAAAAATTAGAAAATTGAATCTTCACTTTTACATTATCACTTGTATCGGGGCTCTTAACCTCCAGTGTGATCATCTTGCCCGTCAACGTCTTCAAAATTATTTGCATACCACCATGAAGCCTAAGGACAAGATGTAGGGCTGACTCCTTCTGAATATTATAATTCGCCAAAGTCCTTACATATTCTAGTTGCTTCCCTACAAAGTTTTGAGAAATTTAGGGCATCAAGATTATGAGATTTCTCTTCTAATGATAACTGCTTGTGAATTACTTTTACTTTATTAGATTATGATATTCTCTTTAGTTAGATTATTATAGTGTTCTTCATCAAACAATTATTGATCCAGGAGGATTCCGTTGATTCAGTAGCATAGGTGTTCAATATCGTCATCAGTGTTCAAGTGCCGTTGCCAATTCAGTTCAACTTCGACAATTTGACAATAATGGTTATGGATCAAGTTGTTTAGGTAGTGTTTATAGTTTTCATGGAATTTGGTTGATATGGGTTTGTACTTAGCTGTCAACATGTGTTCATTGACAGTTCTACCAGGATTGGTCGACGTCATGTGTCTTGTCGTTCGACTCGCAGGATTTGGTGTCGACATGGGGGTCATCCGTTGTAGAGGTTCGATACGGTTCATCGTCAGGTTGCTGTCACAACTGTGGTTTGTGTCAACGATATGCATTGGTATGTCATCATGCGACAAATGTCACTAATGTCACTTAGCGATGAATTATTGTAAATGGGTTGATGAACTTTATTTAGTAAACCTTAATTTACATCTAAACTAAAACCTAAATCTAAAAACCACAATACATTGAAATGTATTACAAAACCTATGCCTATGTAGCACAAATCTAAACCCTAATTCTAAGTGTTAAACCTAAGCTTTCAACCCTCAGCCCTTTTAAACATTGTAAAAACATTATAAAACAATTAAAAACATAGTACTAACTGCCGGTTTTGTTGACCGTGACAAAGAAGACATGTGATCATGCAGAGATAATCATCGGAGGTTAACATAATAGTTAGGTTATAAAAAAACCACAACATAGATTGTAACATAACTGTGGCCATGTGAGTGGTCATGGCTACAGTTAGCAGGTGACTAGGTTATAATCGCACGGAATATGCATGTGATAAGTTTTTGGTTTCAAACCGCAACATCGCCATGTGAACGGACCATAGGACTTGATCACAACCGCGTTGGAGGTTATCTGCTGGATGTAACCGTTGGGTAGTTGTCACATGCAAACAATTACGAAACCATCGCCGGAGCCACTAAGGATAAGAAACTAGGTGGCGGTCAGGCAGTCGAACACTTGGTGTTCACATGACAGTCGTTAGCCCTCTGCCTGGTTAGTTGCCAGCTAGTGGTTTCGGGGTTTATCCAAAGTATTTTTTGGTTTTTTTGATAAGTTTTGTAAAACAAGTAATGCGAGAACCATACAACCTACCTTAGGTGTCAATTTCCAACTAGGCTGAGGCTTCCAAACATCTAGAAGGTAACCAATTCACCTCGAACATAGCCAAAATAGGTTTTGATGTACTTGCGAGCCTATAAAAGGTAGTGTTACTTCATTGATGAAGGAGAGTGGTTTTCTAACTTTTGCTTGCAGATTTTGGAGGTCATAGGTAGTTTTGTTTTCAGTGTTACGGGAGCATCCAGAGTCAGAATTGGAATCGGTAAGAGGTGTTGGAATTCTTGTTCAAAGCGCTATCTGATGACAGTGATCAGAAGTGCCTACGTGTACATTCATACTAATCAAATCTCTATGTAATCAACACCTTCTTCTCATTCCTAATAAAAAACAGTCTCCCATATTGAAAGTGGACCCAAAGATGTAGTCCATCAGGGATGAACTCTGTCATCAATATTTCTGTTTGGTATCACTGTGTTTTTACTGTTTGCACTTCTATTATGCATCTATTTTATGTTTAATCAGCCGTCGTAAAATCTTATTCTCAAGCAGTTTTCCTTGATTTCTGTGCTTGGAGCTAACATCCAATTCATTAATGGTTGATCAATTCTACATCAGTTTTTAGTTTATGATCATTTCATATAATATAATTTGGTATCAAAGTAGGTTGCATTTGTAGAATTTTCCATTGAATTTTAACCAGGTCAAAGTCGTAACGAGGAGAAGGAATCCTTGAGCAGATAGATCCAGAGATTGGGAAGCAATGAGTTGATCATAAATCGACCATGTCAAGACCTGATGCAGGTGAAAACACTAAAACTAAGATGAGTAAAGAACAAATTTAGCAAAAATTCTTGACTATGCAGTAGATGTTGGGAGAATTGTACGAAGAGAAGAAGGCGAGAGATGGAGTTTCTTCTTCAAAGACATTGAAGAAGGACAAAGGTAAAGGGAAGACTGATAAACCACCTTCACCTCAATCATATCCATATTCTTCTTCTTCTTCTTCTTCTAGTGTAGAATCTGAAACATAAAAGAAACCTAAGAAAACATCTCTTTTGAAGCTTGATGTTAAATTTGAGTTACCTAATTATGATGGTGAAATGAATCCTGAAAAGTTAGATAACTGGATTAAGTAGTTAGAAGTGTATTGTTGCATTCAGAACATTTCTAGCAATAAAACTAAAGTTTACTTAGCTACACTTAGAATGGGGGGAACAACTTTAATTTGGTGGGAAAGTGAAACTCAGATAGATGTAAAGCGTAAAGGAAAAGTCATCTCTTCATGGTCTAAGTTTTGAAAAGATCTTAGGAAATAGTTCTATCCTTTAGGATACATGCAGCAAGTTGTTATTGATTTGCAGCATCTGAGGCAAGGTAAAGGGAAGAGTGTTCAGGAGTTTACTTAGGAGCTCAGAAAGAAAGCATTGGTGCTTGGTATTTCATTGGATACACATGAAACTTTGTTAAAATACATCGACAGTTTACATTCATATTTGCAGCATACTTTGTTGATGTTTAATCATGATGATTTTGATGAGGTGTGTGTTCAAGCCAAACATATTGAATCAGGTGGTAGACCATTCAAGTTTTCACTGTAGTCATCCAAAGAGTTGGAAACCAAAGATTCCAGTGACAGTAAGGGGAAGAACAATTTGAAGAGAAAGAAATCATCGATTGTTCAGAAGGAAAGACCTACTTGTTGTCATTGCCAGAGAATCAGCCATGATGAATCGAAGTGTTGGAAACTTCATCCAGAACATAAGCCCAAAAATTTCCTTAAGGAGAAGGATGAAAAGAAGGGCATTGTAGCAGTCTAGTGGGATCTAGGTTCAGATTTAGGTGATGAAAGAAGGATAACCGCCATGGTTATGACAGGTAAAACTTTTGACACTGGTTCAAGTCCGAAAACTATTGCATCTTCTTCAAACATAAATCTTTCACATGAGGATAAAAGAGTTGAATTGTTTAACATAAGGATAACTTCTAAGCATACAAAGATTGACACAATGATTGATAGTGGATCACAAGAAAATTTAATATCTGAACATATAGTTAATCAATTGGGATTGGAGACACAGAATTATCCAAGACTATAGCCATTAGGTTGGCTTAATAAATCAATTCAGATACATGTCACAAAGCAGTGTTGGTTAAAATTTGCAATTACATCTAAGTACATTGATGAAGTTGAGTTAGATGTGGTCCCAATAGACATATGTGGAGTTGTCTTAGGAAGTCCTTATCTTTATGATAGAGATGCAGTATTTTACAGAGGAGAACATAAATATCACCTTAAGAAAGATGGGGTTGAATTTATTGTCAAAATCATTTGAATTCTGTTAATGTTGATCAGATGAAGAGATTAATAGGTTCAAACAAGAGGTTTGTAATCATGTGTGTAAACGATGAACATAACAATCAACATTATTCTTTTTTAAGTTATGCAACTCAGCTTAAAGATGGTTTGATTAAAAAGATAGAAACTTGTTCAGTTCTATGTAAAACCAAACATCTTATTCATAAGCAGGGATTACAACATGAATTACAGTTTGTGCCTAAAGCTCCTCTTCCCAATGTCAGAATGAATCAATTCAATTTAAGTTTGAAACTTAACATTTACAGGGATACAGGTCAGTATTGGGGAAAGTTAGTGTTCGATTTCTCTTGTATTGTGTTGCCATGTCATGTCTTGAACAATTTGAAAACCTCTTTTCAAGTGGATAGGAAACCTATTTGTTTCCATATCCAAGCCTTTTCTAAAGCAGTGTCAAAGTGTCTAATGGGAACTTATGCATCAGAGGAAAGTGCTAATCAATGGAAACATCATTTAAATGAAGGAAAGGTGATTCAAAGAAATCAACAGCTAAATCAATACTTTCAGAATCAAACTAAGTTGCAGCAAATTTCACCTTACAGTTGGAAAGGTTCATTGCAGCAAGTTCACTTAGTAATTAGGCATCAGGAAAGTATGATAAATCAAGTCGTTGGTTTGATGTCAAAAGTATCTTTCATTGTTTCTTTCATTCGATAAAATAGATTGTTTATACATATTGATGGTATTAAACAACATCTAGTAGAGACTGTTTTCAAAGATTGTGAATCACTAACTCATGGTTCTTCGTGGAAAGAATTCAATTTCCATGTTGATAACAGGTTGTTTTCCCATCATCGCAAGTTGTGTATACTGCAGATGGATGAAACATGTCACCAACTCGAAAAGTACCATGGTTAGCATCATTAGGGTCATAACTTGCATGTGGTTGATCGAATGTATTGGTACATCGTCAAGTCAAGGTGGAAATAGAGGGAGTTATACCCTCATCGACTAATTGTTTAGTCATCCTTTTGTGGTCCAAAAGATTTCAAGTGGAGAGGAATTATCCAAGAGGATTCCATTGATTCAGTCGCATAGGTGTTCAGTATCGTCATCAGTGTTCAAGTGTCATCGTCAATTTAGTTTAGCTTTGACAGTTTGACAGTATTGGTTATGGATCAGGTTGTTCAGGTAATGTTTATAGTTTTCATGGCATTCAGTTGATATGGGTTTGTACCTGGATGTCGACATGTGTTCATCAACAGTTCCACCAGGATTGGTCGACGACATGTGTATTATTGTTTGACTCAAAAAATTTGGTGTCGACATGGGGGTCATCCATTGTAGAGGTTCGTTATGGTTCGTTGACAGGTTATCGTCACAATTGTGGTTTGTGTCGACGATATGCATTGGTATGTCATCATGCAACAAATGTCTCTAATGTCACTTAGCAATGAATGATTTTAAATGGGTTGATGAACTTTATGTAGTAAACCCTAATCTACATCTAAACTAAAACCTAAATCTAAAAACCACATTACATTGAAATGTATTAGAAAACCTATGCCTATCTAACACAAACCTAAACCCTAATGCTAAGTGTTAAACCTAAGCTTTCAACCCTCGACCTTTTTAAACATTGTAAAAACATTATAAAACAATTAAAAACATAGTCCTAAATACCGGGTTTGTTGACCACGGTGAAGAAGACATGTGATTAGGCAGAGATAACCGTAAGAGGTTAACATAACAGTCAGGTTATAAACAACCGCAACGACGATTGTAACATAACTTCGACCATGTGAGTAGTCATGGCTACGATTAGTAGGTGACCAGGTTATAACCGCGTGGAATATGCATGTGACAGGTTTTTGGTTTCAAACCACAACATCGCCATGTGAACGGACCATAGGACTTGACTGCAACCACATCGGAGGTTAGCCACTGGATGCAACCACTGGGAAGTTGTCATATGTGAACAGTTGTGAAACCATATTCAGAACTGTCGGGGATAAGCCACTAGGTGGTGGTAAGGTAGTTGACTGCTCGGTGTTCACATGACAATCGTTAACTCTCTGCCTGGTTAGCTATCAGCTAGTAGTTTTTGGGTTTATCCAAAGTATTTTTGGGGTTTTTTGATAAGTTTTGTAAAACAAGTAATGCGAGAACCATGCAACCTACCTTAGGTGTCAATTTTCAACTAGACCGAGGCTTCCAAACATCTAGAAGGAAACCAATTCACCTCAAACTTAGCGAAAATAGGTTTTGATGTACTTGCAAGCCTATAAAAGGGAGTTTTACTTCATTGATGAAGGAGAGTGGTTTTCTGACTTTTGCTTGCAGATTCTAGAGGTCATAGGCAGTTTTGTTTTCAATGTTATGGGAGCATCCAAAGTCAGAATTGGAATCCGTAAGAGGCATTGGAAAGATGGTTCAGAGGGCTATCTGATGACAGTGATTATAAGTGACTGTGTGCACATTCAGACTGATGAAATCTCTGTGTAATCAACACCTTCAATTCGTTCCTAATAAAAAAAGGCCGCCCATCCTGAAAGCGGACCCGGAGACGTAGTCCATTAGGGACGAACTCTGTCATCAATCTTGTTGTTTGGTATCGCTGGGTTTTTACTGTTTTCACTTCTGTTATGCATTGATTTTATGTTTAATCAGTTTTCGTAAAGTCTTCTTCTCAAGCAGTTTTCCTCCATTTACATTCTTTGAGCTAACATTCAATTCATTAATGGTTGATCGATTCTATATCAATTTTTAGTTTATGATCATTTCAGATCAACTACCAGATCATAAACAATAATGATACAAGAGACACAGAATATAGGAGATCAACTAGGGCCAAAACCTCTCTCACTTGAAAGGAAAACCCAAACCTATTCTTCTTCTTATAGAGACTTCAATTGACGAATACCATGACCTAGACCCTTGACCAAGAGTCGTCCAAGATCAAAACATAAAGTTTCCTTGATCAAATCCTTCTTGCTTGAGTCAACAATAGTCAAACTTCTGCTTCTTCCTTCTTCTCAGCTACCCTTTAGAATTCAACTTCCTTTTCTCTGTTTCAGACCTGCAACTTTTTTTGCCTCCTTGGAAACCCTAGTTGCAATGCATGTGAGAGAGATATGGTGATTTAATTCCTCAATCTTCTTCACTTCGACTGAATGGCATTCTCCTCCAAATCACTTGATGAATTGATTTATATACTTCTTGATTCAGAATCTATCACAACAAGGAATACTTCGGCCCTTTTTGCAGTAGTGCACTCCTTTTCCTCACACGTGTGAGTGGAGATCAACACTAAAATATACCCAAACAACTTCGCACTTCCTTCCTTCTTCTTGCTGGATATGAGACTCCTTTCCAAGTGTTTCTTGCATTCTTAATTGCAGACTTGCTTGACTGAAATTCTCTACCTCAAATGAAAGCCAAGCTACCCTATTTATAGTGGGTTTTCCATGTATATAAGTCAACTTGACTTGGAGACTAGGCCAACATATCTTTTGGAGATCATCTTGAGGCTGACTTCTTGGAGGAGCTTGAGCTTGGTCTTGGAGGGTCTCTTTGACTCTTTCAATGGTTTACATATATTTGTAACATGCCCAAGAAGGGTCTTTCGTACATGACATTGACTCAATAGACTTTATGAATCGATGACAAATCTAAAGGCTCATAATGGGAGCCATAACTAAAATAAAATTCCTTGCTCATGAAACCCATGAGACAAGCATGTTGTTGTCGGAAGCCGCATGTTGTCAGAAGCTACTGCCTAGTTGAAGTTGCTGGAAGGGGTTGACGATCTAGGAGGCTAACTTGATGTGGAGGGAAATTTTGGTTTTGTTCTAGGGTGAAGAATCTCAAAGAATACTATTGAACGGAAGAATTATCTTGATTGGGTTTTCCCCTCGAGGGGTTTTTTTCCTTGGCATAGTGCCTATATCTTGTGTCTCTTATTTTGTGATCTTTATACACACATAATATGGTAATTGCTTGATGAAAGATAAGATAATAAAGAAGTAAAAGAGGTCAACACACTCACAAGTAATTATCAAGAAATGAGAATCAAACCCTAATATAACTACTTTGATTTTCCAACATGAAAAACATGTTTGGTAATTATAATATTAGTTAATTTAACTACTTCATTAGCTACATATTCATCTTAAGCTAAACATGTTAAAATCCCAATTATGTTAATATCTTGCTCTTGGTAGAAATAAGGACTAATCCCTTTTTCCATCAAGATAGGCCTAACATAGTTTTTCTTTTGCTTTCATTATAGAGTAAATATGCATTTAGATTAAATATTGCATTCTAGAAGTCCTATTCTAAAAGAAGAAAAACCATAGTTGTGGTTTGGCGGAGCCTTAAATCAACTTAAGGAGTTTTTTCCTTGCCCCTGCACAACATGAAGGCTAATCCGATTCTCTTTATTTGTTAGTGAGTTAAAAGATATACTTTAAGAAAACAAAGATATAGAGAGAGGATAACTAGACCCAATTGAACCAGTCGAAACCACCATTCCAAATGGAAAAGGAATTGATTTAAGTTCCCGACTAAGTGGTCTCCCTTGTAATGTTGAATGATCATTTTGGGCCATCAACATTTTTGGCACTAGAAGGAGGGAATGACAACTTGTTGTCTTTTGGAGATTTTGTATTTTAAAGTTTTTATTTAATCACAATGGTTGCTCTCAAACTTCCAATTTGGAGTTGTATCTCTGGACGCATATCCGCTAATACTCCACAAGAAATAGTAAGAAACTTGTCAAAGGTAAAGTTTAACGATAAAAAGAATGCTTTTGCATTTGATCATGTCTTACAGTTTATTCAAAATTTTGTTAATTTTACTTTTCATGATATTAGTGAAGGCATTTTATGAAGGATTTTTACTCTTATATTCTTAGAAAAAACCAAAAACTGGTGTCAATATCTTCCAGTTGTCTCTATTCACAATTGGGATCAACTCATCACAAAATTCCTTTATATTTTTGACGATTCTGATTATGAACAAATATGTGATGAACTTGAAGATTTGAAAATGCATCTTTCTTAGATTTTATTGTTAGATTTCAATTAATTTAATTGAGATTCAAAGTTGAAGATAAACCTTCAGACAATGAATTGATGGAGTGGTTTCAATATGTTTGTTCTCTTTCTCTCATTTCAAATTTGTATGTAACAATTGCAAGCTTTGATGACTCTCCTTCAACTTCTATTAACATTATCAAAAATTCTTATATAGAGGTGCATATTAACCATGATGAAGTGGCCTCAGCCATGTATGACAAATTCTTAAATCTAGTACACACCTCTTACAGTATTAATGATAATTATGTTAATGAATTATTATCACAAAGCTTACAAGGATTTGATAAACAACTACAAGAAAAAACCAATAACAAACTTGAAGAACTATTTGCCTCAAAATATGAAAATCAACAACCACAAGCACAAATTGAATATTCCAACAAGGTGCATTTTGATATAGAAATTATTGAATATAATCATGTTGATCAAATACTAAATTCAGGGCATCCAATAACCATTCTTCAAGAAAGCACAATTATCTAAGTAAATGATTTGGAATCTGAAATTTGCAATAGGCAAAATTTACAAGAATATGCAAATAGATATATTTTCAAATTCATTGCTTCTGATTCTCATTTTTACCTCTATCCTGACATTTTCGCTAATATCAATTTATCCCTTCTTTGATTTAATGTTATTCTAGAAAATAGAGAGACAAGATATAGAGACAATTATTGGTCATTCTTCTGACATTGATTAACATATGCTCCATATTCCTTCTTGTTTTAATACATCAGATGAAAATAAATAGAATACTAGTGAATGTTCTGAAGTCATTTATGATGATTTCTTTAACATTGAGGATGTTGGTTTGTCTCCTTCCCTATTAAATTCTCATGTTCCAAATCAAAATATACTTGAAAATGAAGAGAAATTCAATAAAAAAATTGTTCCAATTGACTCTCATTTTCAAACATTTAATCATACTCGTGATTTCAACATTCAAGAATCCATCCCAATCTATGATTCTTATGATGATCAAGCTCTCATTCTTATTCATAGTCCTGATCCTCTCTCTAATTCACAAGATGATGTTGACAATCATTCTAATTGCATTATTCTAGCCAATTCTTGTGAAGAGGAAATTACTTCAAACCAATCCCAATTGTGATGTAACAATAATTTTAATACTACTATAAATAGTGATTTGATTTTGTTATTTTTTCATTTATTTTGGTTATTTTTTTGATTTGTTTTCTAACTACATTTCTTAGTTTTTAGATATCTTATATTGACATATTGAGCAGTTCAGTATTGAACACTCAATCGATGCATTTCCTGAATGGGAAAATGAATTTTCAAATTATAAACATGAACATCAAGAACTATTACTCTTCCAATTCCAATTGATGTTCATTTCTTATCAGTTGTTCCTTTCAACTAAAAAGAAGTGCCAACAAGAGAGTCTATCTTCACAATATGACCAACGATATAATTCAATTAATGGTCTTCTATTGAATGTATCTGACTTCCATCCATATTTCATAGACCCATTTGAAAGACAGTTGGAAAGTTTCCCTACATAGAAGATTGTTAATAATTTAACATATGTACATAAGACTTACAATTTCATGCAGGCCATTGTATCTAAAAATGCATTTCCACAATCTGGCCTGTTATCATCTCTTTTTAACCTCTTCCAACCATTAATGGAAATCCATCCATATTTATATGATCCAATTGAAATTCAGCTGGAAAGGACATTTCAAGAGAAAGTGATTGTAAGTAAGTTACTTCTTATAAATATGTTGGTAACTAGAGTAAATATTGCATTCAGATATATTGATTTGATTGTAATTGTATTTTAGTTGCTAATGTGTGATCTGTACATACATGCATGAAACAAAAGAATTGAATGGTCACATTGGAAGTACGACTATACTTAAAAATGTTTTCTTTTATTTAGTTGGTATTAGGAATAGATTAATTTAAATTTATATCCTTTTCTTGTTTGCAGATTTTTAATAAACATATGATGAACCTATGATGCTAAGAGTGTTTGAAAAGTATGATTTCTTAAATTTTGCTTATGCAACACTTGCTTATTCTTCTTGATGAAGCTTCATAATATTGTTGGAACCTGCAAATAAAATCAAGAAGGATGAAGTTCCAAATAATCTTTACAATCAAACATTCTTAAGAAATTCAATTTTCATTCTTAAGCATTTCTATATGATCACTTTTCTCACTCTTGTCTCTCAATGTTATTTTGAAGTAGATGAAAATCAAATGATCACTATTTAGCATATTAATAAGTAGATGATTTTGAACATATGTAAATTTCGAGAAATGCATGGGAGAACTTGAAGATTCATCCGGTAAACTTGCAATTAAAATTCTTCCAAGTATGCATTCATATGTTCATCTTCATCTGTCGTTAGTTTCCTCTTTTTATAGTTTACTTATTATTTATGTTTTTCTTCTCTTGCAGGGCTTTGTTAACTTGATTTGGAGATTGGATTTCCACAAGAAAATCTATTAGCTTTAGAAATCAAGTGAGTGATTAATCTGCAACATGTCCAGGGAAGTATTTGTTGTTTCATCAGAATCTGGGTATTCTATATTTTTGCTTCTATTCATATTTTCCTTTGTTTGCAAATTTAGCAATATGATTCAATAATCATATTCTGCCTCTCATTGATGCAGCTAAAATGAAATGCTTAGACTCTCTCTTGCTCATATTTGCTACAAGCAAAGAAAATTACAAAAATCTTGCAACAAATGATCTTATCCATGATTTTATCTCTGCTTGTTCTGAATCTTACATTTTCCATTGCACTCATTCATTTTACATCCACTTTAGTCGCATTTCTTCTTCCGAATTGATTCAGGGCCTATGTCTGGTAATTATTGGAATCTCGATCTTCTGTTTTTCACTTTCTGATACCTCTCCTCAAAATTTCAGACCTTCTGTCTTATCGGATTCTTGGGTTTATGTTATATTGGAACCATATGAAAACACTTTCCGAGGCATTTCTCTGAGATCTATGAGGCCTATTTTATTTTCCTGCTCAAATTCCTTGATCTTAGAATCTAGTAGAAGTCATATTGAGTTATTACTGTATCTGAGTTCCGATATTATGTTTTTATCCAATATTAATTCCGGGATTCCTTTTATCAGAACTCTTATTTAAAAGCTTTGCAAGAAATATTTATATTGGCACTTCCGATATTGGAAGCGAAAATCAATTAAACCTTTGAAAAGGAATTCCACCGAAAACATTTAAATAACAAAGGCTTTATTTATTGGAAGTTTATATATCGGAGAATTGTTCACATTTCAGAAGTCTTGTTTATCAGAACTCTTACCTTTCGCTTTGATTCTCTTGGAGCCTAGGAACCTTAGGATTGGGATGTTATCTTTATCAATTTATATTTCTTCCCGAAATTTCATTTTCGCCTCTTCTCATGTCAGAACTTTGAAATATTGGGTTAATTATTCTCGTAGGCATTTGGTCAATTCATTATGATCCTTCACTATGCTCACGTGGAGTCCTCAGATCTGATTATATTTGTGTATATATAATGACTTTCATGTTATAATGGTGGTCAAGAGTTTAGATGTATTTTAATTATAATTTCATCAGATCCAAGCATTCATTCCTCAAGATGACTTTTGGACTTTGGGGATATACATTCTTCATAGTATGTGCACATGGGCCTCTTTTTACTCTTCTTAGAAATCTTCCCGGCTAATGAAAATTTCATCACTTGTGGTTCGTTTATGTTTCTGCCTTTGTCTCACTATTGGATGCCCATTTCATTATTTCAGTTATCTTTTAGTGTGCATCTTCATTTGTTTTTCAAGGCCCTCTTGAGCAACCACTATGGTAATGCAACAATTGGTAAGGATTTTAGAACAAGTAAAAGTAATGGATCATGGATAATTCATGTTTGATTTCTCTAATATTTGATTTTTGATATGTCACTCTATATTTAGCATGCAAAATTTCAAGACCTATCCATCTACACATATGCATTACATCATTTGGGTCTTGGTCTTGATTCCTGACATTTTATGAAAATCATGGAGTTGGTATGAAATTTGAAATATAAAGAGACCAATCGTCGCTGCAAAAGCACATCATAATTCTCATTTCTGATGAATTTGGTCCACTTTCGATTCCTTAAACATGAATAATTATTTTATTCTAGTACAACTTGCTTTAATTTTTATTGAATAAATTATGATTTTGGGCCAATGAAAACTACATTGAAAGAAACTTATTTATGTTTTTTCTAATCAAACGAAGAAGTTATCTTTTGTTGGAGAAAATGATATCTCTCAGGTAAAACTAAACGAAATTCTCCAATGGTAAGATTCATATGCCCATTTTCATCCTTTTTATTTTCTTCATTTTTATTTCAATTTTGTTTTAGTTTTTGCTGATATTTATCTCTATTTTGTAGAACCTCAAGAATTTTTTTTCACACCCCTGATGCCTCAGATTGGGAACTCCTCATTCTCTTTATCATTTTATTTCGGGTTTTAGAGAAACAATAATGATTGTTCATCAAATCAACTAAATTGGGGAGTTTTTGAACCTTTATTCTATTTCTTAAGCATTGCTTTTATCAGAAAATGGTTAAGATTCTTTTATGAAAGATTTTCTTTGAAACAAGAAGATTTGCAGCAGGCAGAGACTTCTCGCTTACCTTATTATCTCTCATCACTTCTATTCACCCTTTACATTTTGAGAGTGTCATTTCTTATAACTTTGCAAGATAAAATTTATTAAAATCTCAACATAGAATGAACATTCACATGATTATCTTCTTTTACTATTATGTTGAGACATTTATATAATTAGTCTTGTTGGGGTTTGTCTTTTAAATTTGGGCTTTTCTTTCAGCTTTTCCTTTCCTCATTTTTGGAGTTTGTTCATTTCTTTCACTTCACTTTGGATTTCTTCTTCCCTTCCATGATTGGTTTTGGCTTGATTTTGGTGACTCTGCATGATTTATGTGGAAATCCTTTTCCTCACCCCACAGTGGTTGGCATACATGGGAAATTTTCATTTGTTTATCTTAATGAGTTTCATTTACTATTAAAGGTATATCTTTATGCAATCATAAATCCCTCTTGCTTTAAATATTTTTCCATGGAGGAACATGCATCCTTTCTAAGTGATATAGTTCGGATTTTCAAGGAAAGAGCTGATTTAAGTTTAACTTAATGTATCCCTCTGATCCCTCCACTTTATAAAACCTATAATTGATAGTCACAGGGAAAGATTTTCCGGAGTCAACACTATGGAAGTATTATATCCATTAGCATAAGTCTCTATTACCATCCCACCTCTTTCACTCAGGTACATCATAAACTAAATCTCGTAAATGTGCTAATCAAAAGGGTGATTAAAAGAGGAAGCATGGGAAATACAAGTAAACCCGTTAGGGTTATGGACGCTCGTCGTAAATGGGGCCATGCTTGTATGGCATGAAAGACAACTTCGTCGGGGTATTGTTAAGGTTCGGTGGTAGCGAAGCGATGTCAGAGACCATTCATAACAATGTATATATTTTTGATTAAAAAAACTCCTATCTATACCTTCTTCTATTTTTCATACAAGGTAATCTTAAAATAATTTTTTCCCAAAATTTGGATTCATGATTGCTTAATCCATTTATATGGGACCCATGGAAATGTTTTATTGTTTGACGGTTTGATGACATCCATCATTTTTAATATTTGGTAAAATAAAGTTCATCACTTTTAACCAGAGATAACTGGTTCTTCCCCATGTTTCGCCAACCCCCCATTTTTGACTTTTTATTTCAAATAATGGAGACCCTTTTCATAATTTTTTGGCTAAGTCACCTTTTAACATTTTCATTTGGCTAAGTGTCCTACAATTTTGCCAAATTTTTATTTTGGTTAGGTTTCTATTTTGATTGCTTCAATGCGTTCGAATTTTTACAAACTTCCCATCGATTCTTGTTTCATCTCATTTGGTTACATGGTTTGCAAATGGTGCTCAAATGAAATTTGATGATTTTTATCGCTAGGCTAAAAAATGTACAAAGTGTATTATTTTAATTTTTGTAAATAAATTACTAATTAGTTGTAAATATGGACTTTTAAATAATTTTTACTAATTAATTATTTTTTCACTAATGGTCCTACAAAATTGCTGCAACTAAATTGTAGAACAATTAAAATTATGGTGTTTTCGGATTTTGTAACTCTATGATTAAATCCCAACTTTAAAGAAATTACGAGATTTGAAATCTCTAAATTGTAAAGTGGTTGTAGTTCGTTTTGTTAGATTTTTAAATTACAAAGTGGATGTAGTTTATGAGCGGGTCCCACTCCACGTGGTCCTCCTCTCCCACTTCACACCATACCTTTACTCATTTTTGGCACACATTTTATATTGCAATATCAGAACCTCAAGATGGTTGAATATCGGAGGCGCATAACAAAAAACTTACTATATTCTATATCTTTGATGCCTGATATTATTAAAATATCCGATGCCACCTTAAAACCTCAGGACTCTTAAAATCTGTGATATTTCAAATGTCAATATCCATACTCTCTCATATATCGGACCTCAGAGAATAGTTATATCGTAACTCTAAGTTAATGAAACTCTGATATCCCAATTCTCTGGTGCTCCGATATCGATCTGAAGTGTGAAGGGGCTGAAACACATTGAATAGTTTTGAGAAGGGTTAATTATTTATGTGTGGAGTTATGTTATAAGTTTGATGTTGTGGGTATAATAAAAAAGCTCATCTTTAATGCCTTCACGTTATAATATATAACAAAGCCCTTATAACTCCCACTTAGTCTCACCATGGTTCATCCATGTGAGACCAAAGCCACTCATGGCTCATACGTTGAGCCAAAAAGCCACTCTGGCTCATCCATATGGGACCAATAGCTACTAACATGATGCCACCTCTCCTAGTATGTTTGTAATATTAATTAATTTTTATAATTTGTAATAATAATTAATAATTTAATTCTTATTAAATTATAATTAAACTAATTTATTATTTATTTAAAGTTTTTAATTAATTGTATATAATTAATTAATTAATTAATTTTAATTAAATTTAATTTAATTGTATAGCTAATTAGAATTAGATTTTTTAATTAAAATTGTCCAATTTTGGCCCACACATACATTTATTTTTTCCAGAATTTTAACAGTTTTGACACTTCAACTTTCGAAGCTCATAAGTTGGGTTTTACCTGGCCAAATGAGGCCCAAGATGACTCGTTAGATAGATGAAATCATGGAGAATATCTATGAAGTGGTTGTATGACCATATTCAATCATTAAATGAGGTTAAAATTTAGCATAAATTAAGCTCCAAATTTGTAACCAAAACTAATTTTTTGAGTTTAATTTTTTGCATTTTTCATTTGCTCAAAGCCGTTGTTGATTGCAGATCCATTCAATTATGTTTTCTTTGACAAATAAGATATTTAAAAGGATCAATGGAAATCAAAAATTTATTTTTATTTGTTTATTTAATTGAAATTTGATTGGAGACATTTGTTTTCCATTTTGGGTAATTTTGATTTTGATTTGCATTTTAATTTAATTTTGATTAGTTTTGGCAGGAAAACAATTGAGTGTTGGAAATTGGATAAATCAACACTGCCCATATGTTTCATGACATGGACTAACCACCTCTCATGGATCCTTATGTCTAGTGATGTGATCGTTGACTAACACCTACGGGTTTTGGTCTAATGACAATCATGATTCCCAACAAGTGGTATTAGAGCGTAGGTCATGAGTTCAATACATACCTAACTCACATTAGGGGGGGTGGGGGGCGGGGGGGGGAATTGTTGGACATTGGATAAATCAATGCTACCTATGTGTTTCGCGACATGGACTAACCGCCTCTCATGGATCCTTATCTCTGAGGATGCAATACTTGACTAACACTTGCGAGTTTTGTTCTAATGACAATCGTGATTCTCAACAAGTGGTATTTGAGCATAGTTCGCGAGTTCGATACACACTTGTATTGCATTAGGGGCGTGATTGTTGGACATTGGATAAACCAACACTCCTCGTGTGTTTCACGACATGGAATAGTTGTCTCTCATGGATCCTTATCTCTGACGACGTTATCGTTGACTAACACCTGTGGGTTTTGGTCTAACGACAATCATGATTCACAACAAGTGGTATCAAAGGGTATGTCACGAGTTCGATACACACCTGACTCATGTTGGAGGGGAGACTGTTGGACATTGGATAAACGAACTTGATACACACCCAGCTCATGTTGGAGGGGATATTGTTGGACATTGGATAAACCAACGCTCCTCATGTGTTTCGTTACATGGTCTAATCGCCTCTCATGGATCCTTATCTATGGAAATGTGATCGTTGACTAACACCTGTGGGTTTTGGTCAAACGACAATCATGATTCCCAACATTGAGGAGATGAGGAAGAGAAGATTTAGATCAATGGAATTTCTCCAGCAAGAGAGGAAAAAGAATTGAAGCCAATCAAATTTATGGGAGCAATTTCATTCTCCAAACAATTTTCTCATTTTGACTTTCATTTGTAATTCTAAATATGGATTTTAGAAAAGATAGTGTGGTAGGAGGGCTTGTCTCTTCTGTAATTTTGTAATTCTTAAAGCACTATTGTAATAGGGGTTTCGTAAAGTAGGTAGAGAGTATCAATCTCAGATGTGGGAATTATTGGGATTTGTCTCTTTTCATTCTTAATTGTGTATGAGAGGCAGAGCTTGCACTATTGCAGTGCTTGCTTTTAGCAACAAAGTTTATGCGTTGGAGGAGATTGTAGGAGATTGGATTTAAAGAACAGAGTAGGAGAACATGTTCAAATAAATTTGTATTACAAGTACTATTATTTTTAATGTGAATTTCATTCTTGATGGAAGAATTATGTTGATTGGATTTATATTTTGCACTACTCTTGACATGAATACTTGTCTTATAGATTAGCTATCTAATTTGTTTATCTCATGAATTTGCTATCAATTGTATCTTTTGCTCTGATATATTAAAACCAGATTTTTGACTAACTATTTACTCAGAAATCTGCCATCTAATTTTAATTTAATTTCCATTGACATTATGTGAACTACATCCTAATGTTATTGTTTTATCATTCATTATTAATATATCTCTAAAAAAATGTTTGGTAATTTTAATATTAGTTAATTGAACTACTTCATTAGCTACATATTCATCTTAACCCATACATGTTAAAATCCCAATTATGTTGATATCTTGCTCTTGGTAGAAAGGAGGACTAATCCCTCTTTCCATCAAGATAGGCTTAAAATAGTTTTCATTTTGCTTGCATTATAGAGTAAACCTACATTTAGATTAAATCTTACATTATAGAAGTCCTCTTCTAAAAGAGGCAAACCATAGTTGTGGTTTGGTTGAGCCTTAAATCAGTTTAAGGATTTGTTGCCTTTCCCGTGCACATAAGGAACACTAATCCAATTTCTCTTTCTTTGTTGGAGAGTTAAAAGACATACTTTAAGCCAGCAGAGATATAGAGAGAGGGTAAATGGACCTAATTGAACCATTCATAACCACTATTCCAATCGGAAAATGAGATGATTTAAGTTCCCGACTGGGTGGTCTCCCTTATAATGTTAAATCGTCATTTTGGGCTATAAATACTATGGTATTTGGTATGGTAGCTAAATGTTTTACCTTGGTATTTGATTGAGCATGAGTAGAGTATTACCATGGTATTGATATGTATGTGGAGAAAGTTGGCATGTACAAATAGTCTTGGTATTGACATAACCGAGGTATTTTCTCGTGGTATTGGTTTAGAGATTACCATGGTACATGTGTCTTTTGTATTGACATAACCAAGGTATTTAGCCATGGTATTGATTTGGATTTTACTATGGTACAAGTGTACATGATATTGGCATAACCATGGTATTTACCTATAATATTGAGTTGGAGATTACCATGGTACATGTGTCCATGGTATTGGGATAACCATGGTATTTGCACTAGGTATTGATTGTTGAGAATAATTTGACTTAACCATTTCAGAAAATTATATAATATAGCAAGAGAAGAAAAGTTTTTATGGTTCTCTTGTGTGAGGAAATTGTAAAACATGCCAACTCATAAATTCGTTGCATAAAGAAGTGATAGTTTTGCATTGTATTTTATGGGAAAATGAGGATGGATCTCAAAATTCTGAGACATGGGTTTTGTGTAGAACAGACCAAGTTAGTTTTCCAATGAGATTTTTTTTCAAAACTTAGTCTAGATTGAGAGAAATGCAAATTTTTCGAAGGAAATTTTCATATATTTTCTGTTGTGGTCATTTTCCAAATTTCCCCAATTGCAATTCCAGATTTGATTTGCTTCAGTAGAATGATGATGGAGTTATATTTCATATCTTATCTTGCTCATTTATCTTTTTTAATCAATCTAAAATTGTAATGTGGTAGACAATTTTCATCTTGTGGTGTGCTAGATAAAAGAGATTGGTGTGAGAAGAAGTGAAGAAATTCTCAACTCCGGGTCCATTTTTTATTCATATTTTATGTGAAAAATGATGGAGCTATTGGGTTGTTCATTTTGTGCGAATTGAGAACCCAATGTAAAATATTATGAAATGTGGTTCACATGGAGGAAGTGCAGAGGTGGAGGCTTCAATATAAACAATGATTTGGCGAATTAGATAGTAGGAAGATATTTCTCTGTCTAATAGGAGTTAGACAGTCCAATGGTAGTTGGGCAAGGATTGTTGGTCGTGGGAGCTTCGAGTGGATAGATTTCCGTAAATCCATGAGAGAAACAAATTTTTGAATTGATAGATGTCAGTAAATTGTAGAGGAAGCTAATTCTTTTGGCTTGTGGGTGCAAGTTAATCCATGTACAATTTCTTCAACATAATAATAAAATAATTGAGCAGCGCAACAACGACAGGGTGGTTTTCTCCCAAAAGGGTTTCCACCATAAATACTTGTGTTCCTATGTGTGCATGCTTGTGTTGATATTTCTCATGGTTATTATGTTTTGAGTTTATTTTTGCATATATGTTTAGATGAGCTAATGTTGTGAATATGTGTGGATGGTTGAAATTATGGAAAACTATTTAAATTAGTATAAATGCCATCAATACTTATACACCCCCCCATATCAATAGTGATCATTGTTTCCAACAATTATAACTAATAGGAGAGGTAATTAGACCTTTTGATAATTCTCAAATAAGTATCATACCACTATCTTTAGATATGCATTCATGACCTGTAAATTACATGTTCATAATGTGTTTGGTAAAATGTATGTCATTGTTAGGCTTGGTTAGGTCAAGTTCTTGACTAAGTTTTGCATTAATGGATTTTTCCTTGTGTCATTTATCATTCTGTAAAGCTCTATCATGTTCTAGGCAGAAGCTTGGATACTAGCCCTGAAAATGTGGCTTAGATATCGGGGTCACACGCTCATAACTGGTAAATCTAGACTGTAGCCAATGGGAAGCAGAGTTATCCATGCAACTAGAAGGTTACAGTCATTGGCTTGCCTCATTATGAAAACAACTAGCTGTCCAGATAACTGAGAAGGAAAATTAACTCAGGGTTTGGGCACATGGAGTAGCTTTTTAGCTCCTATGGGTCATGTAGCCATCGAGGAAGGTCAACAAGGTTTCTTTTTGTCGACTCCATTTCATTAATGTGATATAGGAGGTTGAGTCATGTCATAGTAGCACTCAACTCATGTTTACCTTGGTAGGATGGTGAAAGTGGGTAGATATGGGACGGGTGGTTACAATAACCAAATAAGTCATCAATCTGCATCAAAGGGTACCTGTTCTTGATATTCACCTTGTTCAAATTCCTGTAATCAATATAAAACCTAAGAGTACCATCCTTCTTCTTCAAAAACAACACTGGTACACCCCAAGGAAACACACTTCGCCTAATATATCCCTTATTAAGCATTTCCTTAAGCTGCAACTTCAATTCCACCAACTCTGGAGTGCTCGCCTTGTAAGGTGCCTTTGATGCTAGTGTTGCTCCTAGTACCAACTTAATATACAAATCCACTTCCCTATGAGACAATAAATTTGAAATATCTAATAGAAATACATCTTGAAACTGCTGCAAAATCGGATACCTATTCAAGAATTCAACATCCTTCCCTTTTTTACTAGAAATATGAACTGCAAATAATACACACATAGTTGTAACCATTCTCATTGATGTAGGCTTCTTCTTACCCTTCAAGGTTCTCTTCTCTCCATCACCATCCAAGCACTCAATAACATTCTTGTAACAATATACTTTAGTCCTGTGAAGGTAAAACCAATCCATATCCAAAAGCATACTGTACAAACCTAAAGGCAATGTATTCAAATGCACTGATGTAGGAATTCCATTAAGCTCAAATGCACAAGATCTCATGCAATGATGTATTCTTTTCTTAGTACTTGTAGCCAACTGTACCAACCAAGACTCTACATGCACTTCTTTACTCAAGCCACACTTATCCACCAGGTCAGGATTAACATAAATATAATTTGATCTAGGATCAATCAAAATGGAAACAACTTGATCACAGAGCATACCTTCCATCTCAATAATGGATGCCTGGTGATTCACCTCCTTGTTATCAAATGTTGCATAAATCTAAGGAATGCTCTATGCAACATCCCCAACTGACTGCACCTCTTAAGCACTATAGGTATGAGGTTTTCTACCCTAATATAATGGACAATCCTTCTTGTGATGGTATTTACTACAAATCCAACACTTCAATAGTTCCCTGCCACTACCTTTATTTTGTTGCTCTTTAGGATGAGATCCATGTCCCTTTTTTGTTGTACTGAATTTCTTGTAAGGATCCACATCCTCTATCTCACATACATCCTAAGGTCTTTCTTGATTTAGAGGTCATTTTCCTTTGTCTTGTCATTTCCTTTTTAGTCACTCTTAGGTTGAGTGTTGAGCTTAGATTGCTCATAACAATGCTTCAACTTCCCAATTACTTCCTCCAATTTCTGAGGCTCATCATACTTAATCCGATCCTTGAATGCTAATGGAATTTCATTGATGAATCTCTAAACCTTTGCCTTATCATCCTTAATATAAGACACATACCCCAGCATCTCCAAGAACTTAGTCATATACTCTTCTTATATAATAGATCCCATCTTCAACATGTAGAACTCCTTATATTTACCATCATAGTATCTCTTTGAAAAGTACTTCTTCCTGAAGAGTCTCTTGAATTCATGCCAACTCAACTCCTCTGTGCCGATGCCTCTAACATGCTTCACATCTTCCCACAAGATGTCTTCTTTTCCTTTGAGAATGAAAATAACTATCCTCTCCTTCATGTTTTTTGAGTAGTCATGTAGCTCGAAGAACTTCTTCATCCCAAGAAACCATGCTTTTGCATCTTCTAGTTTATTAAAATCTCCATCGAAGGTAGGAGGCTTGGCCTTCATGAACTCATTTGGGAAGTATCCCCTCTCACTCCTCCTGTAAGAATGATGACGGTGATGATCATGCTTCCTATTTGATCCAGAACTAGAATGGAACCCATAGCCACTACCTCTCTTGTAAGGCATATCCATCCATATGCTACCTTTAACCAGGTCATCTTTGTCTGACCTGTTTCCTCCATGAGGCCTTATACCATACACTCCATTGGTAATGTCCTCTTGTCCATAATTGATATGTGGTTGTCCCTATCTTTGCAAATCTAACAAAATCTGAAGGATCACTTCATTGATCTCTGATTTCTTTTCTTGTGACTTGGAAAGTCTTTCCTATGACTGATGATCCTATGATTATCTACCTTGCAACTTTTTATTTCCACCTTTAGACTTATCAAGGTATTTTCTATCTCAGGAGAGTACTCATCTCTTGGCTTCTCATCTGATCTATAACAAGAGTCAAGTGAACTATAATCTACCATTATGCTTGTCATCTCTAATCTTCTTCTTGCAAACATACCATATTTGATAATGTTAGGTCCCTATACTACTAGTGTAAACCCTTATTGTTATTTGGTAGCCCCCTTATTGTATTATTGTGCCCATATAGTCCTCATGTTCTTATTATTGTACCCCATAGAAGCCCACAATTGTTATTTTTGTGCCCCTACAATATTATTGTTATGTAGGCTTTGATTGTATTGGGACCGCTTAAACTCCTATATATAGAAAGGAGGCCTTGTCATTTGTATCATCCAAGAGTTGTTCATTTGTATAATGTAGAGGTTTCCCCACCCCCCCGAAGAGGCTGATTTCTAAAATCTAGATGACCCGTTTGACCTAAAATCTCGATGATTCTCGGGTCCAAATTTTAGATCTTGTCTTGCTATATTTTTAGAGATATGATCTGAGGAAGTTAGGGCTTTTGCAAGCTCCAGAATTCCATCTCAAACAAGTCATCGTGGAATTTGCTCTATAAGTTTTTTTCTACAAAGGTTCAAACACTAAAATTAAAACCCATTTGTACTAAAATCTTAGCTAAGCTCGAGCCAAATTTTAGATATTGTTTCGCTATATTTTTGGAGATACGATTCAAGAGATTTAGGGTTTTTGCAGGCTCCTGAATTACATCCCAAATAGGTGATGTTGGGAAAATCGTCATAACGTTCTCTTTGAGTATCAGATTGAAATTTCGTAAGAAGTTACATAAAGAGGATGAAATATAGTTTTCTGAGCATTTTTTTTAGATCCGAAGGTTGAAATAGTTACACGTGACACTTTGTACAAGATCACTCTACTAAAAAAGTGTATAATCAGGTCATCTTCGGAGATTGGGCATAACGCTTTCTTGGAGAATCCAATTTCGATCATACTGGTGGCGTTCGAAATAGGACTCAGAGGGCTACCACTTTTCAAAATTTCAAACGTTGGATCTCCGAAATTTAAGAGATACATCAGATTTAATATCGAGCTCCTACAAAGTGAATAAAGGTGTGTAGTTTTTTAAAATTTTGCATAAGTCTGGTTTGAAAAATTAGTTTGAAGGAATTCAAAAGACATAGTGAAGCATAATTATCATTATTTGATGCCCCAAAGAAATAAAATGGAAACAACTAGTAAAAAACCTAAAATCTCTAGCATGACCCATGAAGAAGAGGAAGAAATGCAACATGATATATCAAAATTACAAGACCAAATGCAACAAATTTCACTCTCACAAAAAGTAACATAAGCTAAGATGGATGGTTTAAAGAAATATGTGGAAGATAAAATTGATGGTTTAAAGAAAGATGTAGAAGATAAGATGGATGGTTTAAAGAAAGACCTGGAAACTAAGGTGGATGGTATGAAAGACAACATTGAAGATTGGAAGGACATGGAAAGTTGGAAGGAAGGTTTGACAAAGTTGCTACATGAAAGGTTTCCTAATGGCGAAAAGGTAGTAGAGAAAAATTAGAATGAGAAAAAAATAGATGTTAATCATGATTCAAAAAATGACCACATTGAAGATTTGAAGAAAAGTTTGACAAAGTTGCTACAATAAAGACTTCCTAATGACAAAAAGGTAGTGGAGAAAACTCATGATGAGAACAAAAGAAATGTTAATCATGATTTCATAGACTCTAACATTGGAATAAAGACCCACCACATTCCAAATATTGATATGAGGATGTTTGATGGCAAGAATCCCGTAACATGGATACTATAGATGGAACAATATTTTGATCTCCATAATGTGCAAAACACACAAAAGGTACAGATTGCAACTTTATATATGGAACCCAATCAGTTTGTATGTATCGACGACTTTGCTCCCATAAAAAAATTGTCACTTGGTAAACTTTTACGGATGAAATGATAGCACATTATGAGGATACAAAGAGCAACACCTTCTTTAGCCAAATGATAAATATCAAACAAAAGGGTTCAATGGCAGAGCACATTAAGGACTTCCAAAAATTGAATAAAAGGTTAAATGATATTTCAGAGAAGCAAAGGGTTGATGTCATATAGGAACTTCAAAGGATAACATTCAATATGAGGTTCGTCTTTGGGAATCTGATTCATTGGAGAAGGCATTCAGGTTGGCAAGAAAAATGGAAAGAAAAATTATGGCAACAAGGTAGCCTACCACTCACAACTATAAAGATGGAAGTCTTGTTACCCCTAGCCTTCCACAACCTACAAGGTTGACACCACAACAATTGGAAGAAAAAAGAGAAAAAGGGTTTTGTTACAGTTGTGATGGTAAATACACTGAAGGTCATAAGTGTGTTGAGAATAAATTATTTTACATAGATTGTGAAGAGGAGGAAGAAAAGGAACAAGAAACATCAAAAGAAAAGGATATACACCAAGAACAAACCCTAGAGAAAGAAGAAATGAATCCGACCATATCTTATAATGCATTGGTCGGAATTACCACTCCTCAAACCATCAAGATAGAAGGAAATATCAAGAAGGAAAAGGTAATAGTGTTGATTGATTTTGGCAGTACCCATAATTTTATCATTGTAGATATCAGAATTGAATTGCTCCTATATCCAGCACCAGAGTGTCAAGTAACGGTTGCCAAATGAGGAACATAAATTTCTCTGGAAAGTGCATAATATCAAGTTATCCATGGGAGAATATGTATTGAATAGCCCAATGCTTTCCATTCCAATGGGTGGTGTTGATGTTGTATTAGGAGTCCAATGGCTACAATCCTTGGGTACAATAACTTTTAATTTTCATGAAATTTTTTTCATAAGGAA
The DNA here is from genome assembly GCA_000404065.3 of Pinus taeda. Lineage (NCBI taxonomy): Eukaryota > Viridiplantae > Streptophyta > Pinopsida > Pinales > Pinaceae > Pinus > Pinus taeda. The sequence goes on along the minus strand of APFE030577565.1, from coordinate 75,323 downwards.
ATCAAGTTCAATTAAGGGGTATCACATGGAAACCGGGAAAGATAATAAGATCTAACGGAATGACAAATCTTATAAAGAAAGAAAGATGAGTCATAATTGAACAATTATGTTAGCTAGAGGTTCCCACATCGAAATCATCTATTTCTATAGATCTCCAAAACATCTTGGACAATCATTCCAAGGTATTTGAGACTCCCAAAGGCCTCCCACCTCCTCGTGATCATGATCATGCTATTCATTTGATTCCAAGAAGCGTTCCTCCAAACATCAAACCTTACCTAATGGGAAGACACTTCAAGGTAAAAAAATATCATGATAGTCTTAAATACCTTTTAGAACAAAGATTATCTTCAGAAGAACAACAAAAAGGGGTCACAAAGATGTTGGGTTATGACTTTGAAATCATCTACAAAAAAGGGAAGAAAAATGTGGTTGTAGATGCACTCTCAAGAAAGGATGAGGATGTGGAAGTATTGTTTTGTGCCATTTCTATTATCCAACTAGATTGGATAAACAAAGCAAAGGATGAATGGAACAATGACAAAGAAGTGTGGGAACTCATTCAAAAGTTGTAGAAGATCCCAGTTCAAACAATATTACCAGAATTTGACGAAGAAGGAAAGATCATATTAGAACCCGAAGCAGTCACAGAAACAAGAAATTGACAACTACGAAATCGATCTATCTCATCAAGTGGAGGAACTTACCCGCTGAAGATTCCACATGGGAGGATGAGAATTTTATACAAAAGCATCCAAAAGTACTCAAGCATTGAGGACAACACTTTTTGAAGGAGAGGGGCATGTTAGGTCCCTATACTACTAGTGTAAATCCTTATTTTGATTAGTGCAACCCCCTTATTGTATTATTTTGCCCATATAGTCCCGATGTTGTTATTATTGTACCCCATAGAAGCCCACTATTATTATCGTTGTGCCCCTATAATATTATTTTTTATGTAGGCTCTGATTGTATTGGGACCGCTTAGACTCCTATATATAGAAAGGAGGCCTTGTCATTTGTATCATCTAAGAATTGTTCATTTGTGTAATGTAAAGGAGGTTTTCCTCTCAAAGAGGCTGATTTTTAAGTCATTGATCTATCTTTTCTATCTTTTTGTGAGCTGTTTTCATAATAGATAACCAAATATAAAAATAATCAACATACCTTAGTGAAGTTCAGGGGAGGCTATCTCGTCTACACAAATCAATCCAGATTATCATGATACATATATATACATATTCATATTAACATATTGACATCATGCATGATAACACTAACGACATACAATGACCTCATCCACAACAACCATAACCATGACAATGCATGCATAACAACATGCATCTAGCTCATCTAATCCAAGTGTTTGAACCCAGAATCTCTGATACAAATTTATAATGCCTCCCTCCCCACATTTACCTGATTTTACAAGCCCTCCAGGTAAATATGAAGCAGAGTGCGACTATGACATGAATCCAACCTCCTAATTCCAATTAACGAAGTGGGGCCTACAACTGAGACTTACTAACCACATAATGACATCCTACAGGGACTAAAGATCATCCAGGAGTTGAAGAAATACCATAGGTGGTCAATACCTGATATGAAACCTTATTTCACTAACCTAGAGTCCTAGTTGCATGCATGACAAGACCATGGTGTGATTATAGACGTCCAACCGCATGCACAACACTGTCTGAGTGTAGTTATAGCCCCAAATCTCCAGTTCAAAGGGTGCAGTCCTGAGATTTGAGTCACCTTTCTACGCCAACCTCCAGACAACTACCTAGAACTTCCTATAACTTCTTAGAATAATAAACGACATAATGATAAGGATAAACATACAAAATTGAGTCAGAAACTTGACCTACACATACCAGAACATACTAAGCATTTCATCAAACAAATGGTATACATGTAAGTTGTAGGTAATGAATGCATATCTAAGTGTAAATCTTTGTTCTTTAGTTTTGAATCACTGATAAGGTCTACTTCCATATCAAGTAGCTGCAACAACACTTGTTAGCCCATGCATTCATCAACCATTCATCAAACTATCAACATAATAAGAGGCATAGCTAAAACATATTTGAAATCATGCTTATAACCATCATACAACTAGAATATTAACCATGACAGAACAACCATAAAAGCCACATAATAAAAAGTATGAATGCTCATAAAACACAATAGGAAAATAACTCTTTATTACTTATGCAAAATCCAACCAAGTCAGGGACTTCCACATACCACCTAACCATAGATTGATTTGAACCAAATATTTTTTTTTAGCCAATCACCCCCATGCCATATTCCATGCATGAATATGGTATATGGGATAAACCAAGACATAAACAACCAAGGGAATCCGAAGGTTAAACCACCTCCACCCTTAAACTACTACGATCTCACCAAAATCAGTCAAGAGATCACAAAACCAAAACAAGCTTGGATGCCTGAGAATTTTTTTCACCATATCTTAAGGAATTTTCAGTCTCCACCCACTTATTGAGGGATTCTTGGAGAAAACCATCTCCACCCCAAACCCTTAGGAATTCTTTTGAGACCACCTCACCTGATTCCAAAATCTTCCGGCAATCCAAAGCTCAACCAAGAAATGAATCCCATCACATCATGGTTATCTAGGAAATGGAAAGGCAAGGCCAAAACCATTGTCAAACCTGGAAAAACCCATGCCAATGACAATGAATGAATGAAATAAACAAATTCATGTACCATGCATTCACACCTCAGCTAGGAAATCACACATGCAACCTGTTACTTGCAAAATCCTCCTGTTAAAGCTATTGATCCAACCTTCTCCTTGCTTTCATTGCTTTCATTGCTTACACTTTTCCTTCCTTTTCTTGCTTTATTACCTTCTCCTCTTGGTGCTCTCTCTCTCTCTCTCACATTCGAAAAAAAACTGACAAAAAATTGTGAACTAATACTCAGAAGTATTTTTATCATTGAGGCCTCTATCTTCTTTATTTTCCTTCATTTTTTCTCTAATTTCCCTCTCATGGAAATATGTGTCTCTTCACCTTCTGTTTCTCCTATTTTCCTTTATTTCATAAATAAAACTCCAATTAATGCTTCTTTTTCTTTGCCCATGCCTTCGCAAATTTCCTTAGCCATAAATAAACCGAAAGTGATGTGCACTATAGTGCTTTTCCCAACATTCAGCTTGGAATACGTGTCCCATGACCTTGGTCCTATTCTTTTTTCCTTTATTACATGAAATTTTAATCCAGGGCTATTACAAAATTAAAATAGCTCAAGGTGATTGGGGATTCAAGTGTAGTCATCAATCATCTACTTAAACTCTAACCTAGTGCATTTCCCCTTCTCATGGGTTGTGGACATGAATCACGCTATATATTCAATGTTTCGATAGGGTGGATGCCTTCCATATCTTAAGGGGTCAAAATTCGTAAGTTGACTTTCAAGCTAATGTTAGAGTAAGTCTAAAAGGAAGAGTTTTAAAGAGGGGGGCCATCCTCTACCTATATACCATTGCATAATGAATCCAACAAACATGGAAGCAATTCCGGGCTAAACAGATCAACGACATGGGGAGCCATGGGTCAAATGGAAGCTCTTTAGTTTTATAACTTTGTATGTTTTCTTTTGTAAAAAAATTATGAATGTCTTTTGTAGAATCTATAACAACAAGATACAAGGTAAGGGAACTATTGGGATTTTGAAAATTTTTCTAACTACAATATGTAATAATGTTTCTCTATCTATAAGTGGGTACCACTCAAATCTTGAACTTCTCTTGAAACTTGTAACTGTAGTTGAGCAGGAATTCAACCCTTTTTATAAGATCACCAAAATTAACCACCCTGGTTAAATAAATAAATTCAATATTAAATAGTAATAAATAATAAAACTAGAATCATTTCCCAATAACATGCCTATGCGCCATCATGGTCTCCTACCACACTTAGACAATCGTTAGTAACATTTAATCATAATTATTAGTCATCATATATTATGCATGCCAAGTAGCATAAAAATAAATGCTACAAACTACTAGTTAACATCATATTATATCATCACTATAATTTACTAATTTCAAGATTATCAACATAGTCTATCCTAATAGTCATAAATACATAACAAGAATCAGCATCACATCAAATAATAATCACACCATTAATATATGATGTCTTCAAATAATGTAGTGTAAGTCATTGTATCAACTCATAAGTCAAAATAAAGTTGAAAGTGTTTGTCTTAAGCCAAAGTAGGGACACTGCACCATTGGGTGGGGGGGCACAACACCCCCTACCCCTGTGGGTACCCTTCATAGCCTGCGTGATAGTTGGGTTTGCTGCATGGGCTGTCGAGGCCATGCAAAATGGTAGGAGGATGTTTGTGACATTTACCTTGCCATTATAAAAGGGGGCAATGCGAAGCTTTGCCCTCGATTTCCACACTCATGCCCATATGCTTTTTCTTTGTCTTTTATTATTATTATTATTTTTTCAATTTTTTATTTTCAATTAAAAATTTCAAAATGTTGTGATTATTATTATTTTTCATTTTCTATATATATATATATATATATATAGATAGATTAGATATATGTTTTTAAGTGTGTGTTTTGTTTTTATTTTTTTTTTGGGGTAAAACTAAAGAAAATCAACAACTAAGTGAGGCTTATACTTGTGGTGACATAGAATTGACAGTCTACGATTACCACTATAAGCACTAGTTGTAAATGGAAACATGGGCTTAGATGGGGGGGTGGGGATTGAACATAAGACCTTCATCACTCACATAACTTTACATATGATGGACTTGCCAAGTGAACTACGCCTCAGGCAGTTTTGTTTTTATTCTTATTTTTTTGAAATTTTTGAAATTATTGTCTTTTTATATTTTTCTTGCTTTTAGGAAAAGTTTTAGTTTCTTCTTTTTTCTTCTGTTTTGAGGGTTTTTTTTCCTTTAATTTTTTTTTTCTTACTTACAAAAGTGTGATTTAAAAGTTTTTTTTATGAACATAAAGGTGTCTTTTTTCATTTATTTTATTTTATTTTTATTTTCTTTTAAAAAATATGTACAATGTTTTTTCAATTTATTTTTTTTTAATGTTAATTATAAGAATAATCAATTAATAATTGTTTTTATGTAATACCACTTTTAGATTTGGATTTTTTTTTCAAGGATACTAATAGTCAAGGCTATAATATCAATTAGTTTATTTATTTATTTTTTTTTAACTCCAAAAACCAAATAAAATAAAAATTGTACAATTTTGAAAAATGCCTAAAAACCCGACATTTGAAAAGAAAAAGGAAGAAATGTAGACAAACTTGAAAAACCCTAAAAAAACCAACATTTGAAAAAAGAAAAATAAAAAGAAGATGGACAAACTTGAAAAACACTTAAAAAATCAACATTTAAAGAAAATAAAAAGAAAAAAGAAGACAATTTTGAAAAATGCTTAAAAAACTGACATTTATGAAAAATATAAATAAAATAGATGAACATGAAAAATACTTAAAAAATTAATATTTGAAAAACAAAATGTCGATACTTCATAGATTAGAAGATTTAAAATGTTAGTCCCGAGGGTTAGTTCAATTGGTCAAATTCTCGTTGTTAAAGCACCTTTGTTATCTGGAGGACACATGGTCAATTCTCTTGACACTCTCAGGGTTAGGCTCCGTGGTTTATCTAGAAGGAAGTGATCCCTTAAGGTGGATCTTCAAAGTACAAACATTTCATGGACATAGCAGTCATCGATCTTCGGGGTCTGGAACCTCATAGAAAAAAAGATTAAAAATGTCAATAAATTGAACCTATAATCAATATAATCCAAAAACACTAAATCAAATAAATAGATTAAATTGTGCTCATTAAGAGAAAATGCTTAATTTAAATTATATACAACTATAATCAATTAAAAATTATTATAGTTGTAAAATTTGAACTATATCGAGTCAACCAACCAAAATCATCATATTTAATAAAAATTAATCAAACACAATTGTCATAATAAACCAAAGTAATCAATAATGCATAACAAACACAACCAAGATCACAAATTGCACCAAAAAGAATATTGTTGTATTAAACGTCTAAAGCATCACAATAATAATGCTCCATCTAAAGATAGATTTTGTCTACTAAATTAAGACTCAATCTATTGAGTTTCCAAAAAAGTCACAAGTTGCTATCTTCAATTGTCAAAACAAACCATTTACATATCACTTTTGGTTGCCATCACCCTAATTATTTTCCTTACTATCATTATGGCATTCTTGTTATTACAAATATGTTTTCATGAGGATCATGGCTTAGTAAAAACCACCAATTTGCATCCAACACATATGGGTAAAAAAATATTTGGCTCTAGTGTTTTGGGAAGACGTAAGGCTCCTTAGTTTCAACCCACATTTTTAGAGTTAATACATATTAGCCCATTATCACAATCTTCCCTTCCATTTCTTCGGTCAAAGATATCCCACCACTTTCAACCAAAAATACAACATTTAGAAGACGAGAAGCCCATTTGCATGATTTATTGTATCTTTCCAATGTAACCCAACTTCCCCTCAATTAGGTTTGGATCATAGTGGCTAACACAACCAGATTGATTAAATGCAATCTCCACTCCACAATTTTGTTTGTTGTGTATATCATTGATTTTTTTAGTGCAAAATGATGCCATATTCCCACATACATGGGAAGAAATTCCCTTGTAAAAATGTGAACAAAGGATGATGTCATATGTATAATAACCAAAGCATTAATGAAAAGCATAATACATGTTACAATCCAAGTGTACAATATAGATTAAATGTTATTAGTAAGATTAATTAATTAATAATATGTTAATGCTAATATAATACAAACACACCCATTCTAAGTTATGAAAAATGCATTAGTACCTCCAATTTTTCCTCCGCTAAACCAAATCTCCACAATTATATTTTTGTAGAGGTTTATGTTTCATCTTGTCATTTAAATTATATAGTGGTGTGTTGTATTGTTAAGTGAGCACCAATGCATTTGTAACAATAATGGTGCACAATTAAAGCGAGTCAAGAAAAGAAGTAATGTGTCTTTATCATCAATAAGTTGAATTATATAAAAAAAGGAGTGAGAATTTATTGTTTTTTTTTTGTAGGCTAAGGTGTTACTCTTTTCTTTCTATTTCTTCAAATAAAAAAAATAAAAAAAATACATCAAAATGGGTGTTTCCTTCCACTCGCCCTCTTGGGGAAACCGAGTGTTTCAACCATCTGAAGTTCTTAACCGCCGACCAAAAATAAAAGGACCATGGTCTGTTTATCCAAGCTAAATACACTAGACAGTCTTTCAAATTTCTGATTTTACTGGCATGCATATAACTACTATCTATCTCTAAACTTTGAACCTTGCCTACCTTATCTATATTATGCATATTCATCAAAAGTAAAACATAACTAAAATTACTCAGTTGCTGCCTCTCGACGCTGGGTAGTCTCCTTGTTGCCATGCTGCTGGCCTTCTTTTATCATCTGCTGAATCTCGTCCAGCTTTTTCTCTTGCATCTCCAAGGTGATCTGAATAATACGAAGCTCCCTCATCAAATTTGGAACTCCCTACGCCAGTTCTGCCATCTCAGTTGTTGCTTGCTCCAGGGCCTTAGCCAATAACCTCTTCATTACCTAGTAGATATGGAGGGACTATTTAAACATTGACATTCTGCCTCTAGTGTTACCAGGGTCATGGATAAGAAATTCCCAGTCTTCCATCTCAGAATCCGACTGAGCTTGAATGGCTTCCTCCTCCATATTCTGTATAATTCTCCTAATTCTGGGGCATGTATTCTGAGTATAAGCCCTCTCAGCTTGCTGGACTTTCTTCTCCATCATCTGTCTCATCCTTCTTCCAGGTCTCCTCCTCTGTTCGTGTCTTCCTCCCCTTGCTCCTCGGGCTCTGTTCGCTCCGCTACCTCTCCAATTGCTCGGTTCCGGCTCGCTTTCCACTTGCCTGTTTTCCCGCTGACGACCTCTGTGCTTAACCCTTCCTCCTCGCCGGCCCCGCTAATCATCACTGATTTGCTGCTGCTCCCATTCGTCTTCACTTCTGTTTCGCCCGCCAGCTGTTTGCCTATCTACATCCTCCTCAGATTCGTCGAAGATCTCGTATATCTCTTCCACTTTCTCCTCTTTCACGACCTCTTTGCCTTTCCTGTCTCTTTCTCTGCCGCGCTCAGCCTCCATTTCTTCGGTAATCCTGGCTCGCTTCCTGGTCTCCATAGTATACTTTGCCGGGTATCGGTTTAGCTTCTCTCTGGAATTGCTCACCGTCTCTGCTCCTCCTATCCCTCTGTGGGTTTCAATGACTTTCTTCCGTTGCCGGGTCCCTTGCTGCTGTGCCTTTATAAATCTTCCAGCCCCGCTCCTCCTACCTATCCGCTTAACCTTCTGCTGCCATCTGTTAATTCGCCCTTCTCCTTTCCTATCAACTGTCTTGTTTGTTTCATTGCCATTTATGGACTCTGACATATCATTTCCTCCTCTTCGCCGATTATTAGCTTTGATTGGATTGTTGTACAGTTGATTTTTCCTTTCTATTTTCGCACATTCCGGTTTTATTCCCGCATGCTGATCCATGATATCTTCCCTAAGCCATGTCTGACAATCATTAATTGCCTGAGCTTGTTGATCCATATCACCTGTCTGTCGCACAAATACTAAGATTCGCGTGTGTAACCTATTCATTGTTTTCCTTCGATGCTTGGTCATGGTCATTATTGATAATACTAGCCAGATCCTCCCATTCTCCGCTGGGTCATACCGTCCTCCACTGGTTGTCGACCTTGCTATCTCGACCTTTGCAACCCCAATTCGCGAGGAAATCCGTCGCTCGATTTCCATTCCTTTTTACATGATTAAAAATCTTGTATTCAACTCCTTTCAACAGTTCCACTATCTCTTGGATGATCCCAGTCGTTCACCAACTGTTGGTAACCTGCTCCCAATTCTTCCCGTTGTTTAGCTTCTTTCAGATTTCAATTGCCATCTGAGAGTCTCCCTCAATCTCCAGATTTCTGTAGCCATTTCAAATCGCAATTCTCAGCCCTTGGTGAACCGCCCATAACTCAGCCTCATTGTTTGTCATCTCTCCACCCCACTCTGCATAGATCCACCTGGTGTTTCCCTGGCTATCACGGAAGATTCCTCCGAATCCAGCATTACCTAGATTCCCCTTCGACGCCCCGTCGAAGTTTAACTTTATAAAATTGTCTTTAGGGTATGAGAACTTGTCATGGCTCTGATGTCTTGCATTAATCCTCTTCAACTGTTTATTATGGACCATTTCATATTTTAGATTTAGATTTTTGAGAATTTTCTCCTCACCCTGATCCGCTTTCCAGTCTTCCATATCGCACTTTTCGACCAAGATTGATTCTCTAGTTAAGTTCACTACCCTTTTCCAGATTTTTTCCGAGCTCTTTACTTTGTTTTGGAAAATTCTGCGATTTCTTTCTTTCCATACCATCCAAATTACAAAACCTGCTATGAGATCCCAGGCTCTCCGAACAACTTTACATTGAAATTTCTCTTTCTGCCACTGGAAAATCACTTCATTTGTTTCTTTCGGACACTTTTCAGGTTTACGGAATATCCTCCCTACTTCCCTCCATAAATTCCTGGCATATCCACAATTGATTAATAGATGATCTTGCGTTTCCGTTTCTCTGTTGCACAAATAACATCTTGAAGGCCCACTTAAACCTTTCTTTTGAAGCTTATCCCATGTCAGGATCTTGTGTTTGGCTACCAAACATGCGAAAATGGTAATTTTTGGCCACCAGTTTTTACCCCAAATACCCTTCCAGTCTTGGTTTCTTTCAGTGACTTCCTGTTGATCTACCAGATAGTATGCCTCTTTGACTGTAAAGGATCCCTTCGTTGATTTCCCCCATCTAATGATATCCTTCCCTGTTCTCACCTTCACTTTCCTGGATTCAAATTCTTTCATAAAAGCCTCCTGTTGTTCCTGATCTGTCTCTATGCCCTAATCCTCCAGTGTTTTCCATTTCCGCCATATCCCATCCAATTCATTTTCTTTCCAATAATCCTTGACATATATATGATTATCACCTATTTTGTTCTGTATGTTCTAGATTATTTGAATGCTGCTCATTTTCTCCCTTTGTTGCCAGTTCTCATCCCAGAATTTGGCTTCCCCTCCACCTCTAATTTCCCAGAAAACATTTTTTCCTACTATGTCTCGATTTTTGCTAGCTAACTCCCAAATTGTCGATCCCTTCGGGGTTTCCTGCATGCGGTAAATAGCCTCCGTGGAATCTGGCATATTGTACTTGTGTCTCCATAGTTGCTGCCATAAGTCGTTGCCCCCTCTCATCCATCGCCACCAGAGTTTTGCACCGAGAATTTTGTTGAGTTTACCCGGATCTCGTAGGCCCAAACCTCCTTCCTCCTTATGTTTTGTCAGATGCTTCCAGGAGACTAATGCCCACTTCTTCTATTGGGACGAACCTCCCCAAATGAACTTCCTCAGAATTTCTCTGATCTTGGTACAAACCCCTTGAGGTACTGCCATAATCGAGAGAGGATATATGGGGATTGCTTGTAATACTGATTTAACCAGAACAATCCTTCCAGCATATTTAAGGTTCTGAAAGTCCAGTTAGCCACTCTATTTTTTAATTTCTCTAGGATTCCTTGCCAATTCTTCAATCTCTTAGAGTTATAATCCAGTACATTTCCCAAATATTTCGTTGGGAGTTCCCCTTGCTTGAAACCTAGCATCCTGGTCAGGTGTCTTTTAACAGTCTCCACCGTATTGAATATAAAGGTGCAGGATTTTTCTTTGTTAATTTCCATCCCAGATGCTTCCGCAAATAAGTCTAGAGCCTTTTTCAGATTTCTCACTTCCCTTACAGTTGGTTCCCCAAACAGCATAATGTCGTCAACGAATTGTTGGTGAGTTATTGGCAGTTCATTACCCCACAACCTTAGCCCTTTAATGTTTTCAGTTATTCTCTCTTGTTTAAGATACCTACCCAAGCCTTCTGCAGCAAGAATAAACAGGAAAGGAGATATGGGATCACCTTGTCTTATTCCTCTGGAAGCCTTAAAGGTTTTCGAGGGAGTTCCATTAACTAATATTGAGAAATTGGGGGTTGATATACAACTGAGAACCCACTTTATCCATCTGTTGCTAAACCCGAAGCTTCCCAGAATTTCTTCTAAGTATTGCCAATTAATTCTATCATAAGCTTTCAACAAATCTAGTTTTATCATCATTCCTTTTTGTTTCTTAGCTTTCATAGAGTGGATTAATTCTTGAGTAACCAATAACCCATCTAGAATTTGTCGTCCTTCAATGAAGCCAGTTTGTTCAGGGGATATTAGATCCTCTAACAGAGGTTTCAACCTTTTAGCCATTAGAGAGGAGATTATTTTGTAAATCACATTGCAGAGGGCAATGGGTCTAAAACCCTTAGCATCCTCTGATTTATCATTTTTAGGGATCAAAGTGAAAAAAGTAGAATTAAGAGCAGGCCATACCTTTTGGCTCATCCGAGATTCTTCTATCAGTTCCAAAATTTCCTTTCCCATAAAATGCCATCTCGCTTGATAGAAATCAACCGTAAAGCCGTCCGGACCAGGGGTTGTTCCTTTCTTCATGCTCATCACTACTTCCTCCCCCTCTTCCAGACTAGCCGCTCTCATTAAGGCTCTATTCTGGTCTTCAGTTACCATCCTGGGGATGGCCGCACAGATTTTCCTAATCGCTTCAGATCTGTCCAGTTGGGATTCAGTCAGTATTCCCTTGTGATAATCCATCAGCACTTTTTCAATCCCTTCCTATTCAACAATCCTCTCTCCATCCTCGTTTTTGATAGAAAATATTTTGTTCCTCTGTCGATGGTGAACCATTGCTTGGTGAAAAAATCGGGTGTTCCTTTCCCCTTCCCTGAGCCATTTTATTCTCGACTTCTGCCTCCATAAAATTTCTTCCTACTTTCTCCTCTCTTCTAGTTTTCCTAATATTATCCCTTGTTTTCCGCTACTTTCCTCTGTTCTTCCTTCATTTATTATCCTTTGCTGCAACGCTTCCATTTCTTCTTCCAGTTTCTGTTTCTCCTCCATAATTTTTCCAAATTCTTCCTTATTCCACTTTTTTATCCTCCCTTTTAGCTCCTTAAGTTTAAGTTGGAAGGTATGCATTTTACCTCTTCCCTGAGCTGTGCTTTGCCTCCACCATTCCTCCATCTTTCCTACAAAGTCTGGGTGTCTAAGCCAAAAAGCTTCAAATCTGAATGGCTTTTTGCTGAGAATAGCCTTAATATCCACTTCCAGTCTGATCGGCCAATGGTCAGAGCCAAGAGATGGCATGATCTTTGCTTCTATAAATACATCTCTATTCATTATTGTTTCCAATACTAGAAATCGATCTAATCTGGAGGCTATCTGGTTCTTACCCCCTCTCCTATTATTCCATGTGTAGATCCCATTGATAGTTGATATGTCAACCAGCCTCAAACCTTCTATCATATCATTAAATAATTCCATACTTTGATCTGTTTTCCTTATGCCTCCCTTTTTTTCTTTTAGGGACCGGATTGCATTAAAATCGCCTCCTACTATCCAAGCTGTCTCCGGATAAAGTCTCCGAGTTGTTTGCAGGTTTTTAATAAAGATTTCTCTATCTCCCGGAGTATGGGGACCATACACTCCTGAAATTATTACCTTCTGCTTCGTCCCTGCTATTCTTCCTGAACCTGTAAGGATTCTAGTCATACTGGTCCAGCTCTCAAAAATTATTTCATTTGGATTCCACAGTATTGCAATGCCTCCTGCTGAGCCAATTGCATCCTGTCCCATGACTTCGTATTGGAGTTTACAATTTTTGATTATTCCTTCCATCTGTTGCATGGTAATTTTTGTTTCTTGTAGAATCATAATACTTGGTCTGTCTTTTTTTAATTTCTCCTTCATATATCTCTGCTTACCCTTGCTGTTCAGCCCCCTAATGTGCTAGCTGATAATAATCATTTAAAACTCTTGGAGGAGTAGGAAAATACCTCAGATAGAGGTATTACTTTACCTGAGTTTATCAATATTTCGCCAACTATTTGAATCATTTCATTCATTGTTTTTCTCCCTCTTTTCCTGCTGCTTTTGCCAGACCCGACTATTCCCAGCTGTTCTTTTCCTTGTTCTCCTGCTGTAGCATCCTGATTATCCATATTCCCCCTATTTCTTTCTTTATACTTTTGAAAAGCCTCCTTATATATTTGTTTTTGTCGATCTGGGATGAATCTTTCATCCAGGTTTTTCCATTCCTGGATTAATTGTCTCATAATCCTTTCTTCCTCTACATTGTTTTCCTGCTGACTCTCCGTCTCCATTTGGGTCTGGTTAGTTTGTAATTCTATTTTTTCGGCTGATTCTTCTTTGCTCGTTTCTCTTTGTTCTGCCACTTTTTGTCCTGTTTCCTAGAAAATTTCCATGGGTTCATTTTCTGGGTCTTCACCCTCAACCACATTGTCTTCATCTTCTTCATTGTTATTCTGGAGGATTTTAAACTTGTTTTGGCTTTCAATGTTCGATGATTTTGTTTGTATCTGCACTCTTGTTCCTTCTCTGTTTGGTTTCTTTTTTCTGTTAACCTGTTGGAAGCCTTTATCTGTCTCCTCCGTTCTCTCTGCTTCCCTATGTTGTTCTTCTCTTTTCCTTATGTATTCTTCCTCCTTGTTTAGAGGGCATTGCCTGTATAAGTGGCCGTATTCATGGCACCTTCTGCACCTGAAAGGGATATGCTCATAGTCTAATCCCTGTTGCCAAACTGAGTCATGGTATTCCAATTCTATATGTTCTGGGAGAGGTTCAGCTATATTCATGTAAACACACAACCTTGCATAAGATGTATACTTACCTCTCTTCGTTGTGTCTGCTACCTTGACAAAGACACCGATTGTGTTGCCGATCCCTTCCAAAATTTCAGGGTTCCAAAATTCCACTGGTAATCCAAACAATCTGACCCAGATCAAGGCTTCCGGCATCTTTTCATTGTCAGGATTGTATCTTTCTTCCCAGAATTTCATGAACAGGCCTGCGTTGTTCATGAAATATGGCCCTTCCTCAAAAACCCTCTCTTTATCCTCCAAATTTGCGAATATTGTAGTGAAAAATCCCTTTTCTCCCAGTTTCAATTCTATATGTCCTTTTGGTTTCCACCTTTGATAAATCCACTGTATAGTTCTCTTTCATTAGGCCAATACCCTACGAATTTGCAGATCAGGGCATGGTCTTTCATATAGCTTTTGTATTCCTCCAGCATATTGTTGGGTATTACATATCTGGGTTTCTTGTTTGCTCTTGGTAAGCATTTTCCTCTTGTCTTCATTTGCCACAGTTTACCCATCACCGGTGCTTCTTTATTGTTCGCCCTAGCCTCATTCTGGATGTCGCTACCGCTTGCCTCTCCTGTAACTATATTTTTAAAGGAGGGGATCTCTCCCCTCCCTTGCTGATTCTCCATCTTTTCCCTCAACACTCGCTATTTTAAGGTTCTACAGCGCCTGCGTGAGGGTTAAACCTCTTCTCCGTTCCACTCCGCTTCCCCTGCACTGGCCCTTGCCCTCGATTTGTCCAGCCCGCCCTGGTATTCCGCCTGCCAGGACTGAAAACCCTAGCCCGCTGTTCGTCGCATGCTCCGCTCCGTCAGTTTCCTTCTCTATTCGTGAACTGAATGAAGCTCTTAACCATGTCTAGGAGTGAGAATTTATTGTTTTCCCCAAGGAAAAATCACAATTTTATTCAAAATAACAAAATTCCATGTTGCATATGCTTAAAAAGAATTCTATCACACCAACTTTACTTAGTATCCAAAATGAAGATAGAAAAACAAAAAGAAGAAAGAGAACTTCTTTTTCCTACCCTTCTTTTTCTCCACTTTTCACCAACCATTAGAGTTGGGAGAGGAAGATATAATAACCATTTAATTTTCTATTACATTTACAAGGATTTATTTATCTGTGCCCGAACTCTCTGATGCATGAATTGTTTTAGCGTCACTTGCCTCTCTTTCAGATGTAGTATTTATGATCTGTTGCTAGAGATATGATTTCGATGTTACTTTGGATGTTTGATCCATTGAAAATACCTTCTCCACCCCTCTCTTCTTTATGATTTCTTGAGAGTTCTGATAAAAAAATATTTGTAGAACTCACTGGGTTTTCTTCCTCCTCTACTATGGTATCATGAGAACATGAGAACTTCCATCCTTTTGGCTTTTGGGCTTGTCTCTTTTTTCATTTGGGATCTTTTTTGACCCGAGGACACAAATTTTCTAAGTGTCTAGTTTGAAGGAAAACACGGCATCTAAATGTCATATTTTCAAATTCTAGAGACTGAGACCACTGCATATTATTATGAATTAAAATAATATGATCTGGTAAACCTTTACTGAGGTATAATTCTACACATATCATGGAAAAAATGAATATTCCTTTTTTCACTCTATTTGAGTCCACCTTTAAGAACTTCCCCAAAGAATTGTCAATTCCCTCTAACACTTTGTGATGCCAAAAATGCAAAGGGAGATTATGTAATCTAACTCACCGAAATTTTGGATACCACCATGGAATTAGCATCAAAACCTGGGAACCATGGGATCATAAATAGGCTCGCATCACTCCAAAACCAAGGTCCCTCATTTAAAACAAAATCTAGATTTTTTGTTGTATCAAATTTTACAATAAAATAACCTTTAGAGCATAGATGAATATCATAGTTTTAAGGCAAAGTGGAGGAAATCCATTGATATAGGTCCTTTGTCGTAGGCTAGTTGTTAACAAGAATAGTGTCCACTCGGAGCTTCTATTCCCACTAAGACTGGTAGCTATCTTAGAAACAAACAAGTAAAGACTACTTTTGTTTTCCTTTATGAAAATAGATAAGGGTGGAACAAAGGACACCAACCTTAGTCTTGCACTTGGTTCCTTACTTGATTCCTCTCCTTCCTGATAGATATTTGCCACTTCTTCTTCATCTGCCCAGCTTCAAAGAGCACCTATGGAATCAAAGAAGCATACTACTATCGAAGAACAGAGATCTATACTCATAAATAACACAGGACCATATATGTATTAACCATACAAATGCATATACAATCAAACATTCAAGAATATGGAGGAAAACTTGAATAGCTTTATTAATATCAAGAATAGCAAGAGGATTACAACCAATAGTTCTAACCTAGCATCATTCTCCAGCAAGAAAGCCCTTCTTCACCTCGTAAATCTTAGATCACCCAACACTCTGAAGTTTCCACCAGAAAACCCAACAACATTCTCTTACAAGATTTACAAGATTCCAGGCCTCTGGATC
>APFE030577565.1:0-56315 GCA_000404065.3 Pinus taeda | reverse complement strand
GAACCTGTCGCTATATTTTAACGAGCCTAGCGACAGTGAAACTCGTTCTCGTCCATTTGGACAAGTTTGTTGCTATTCAGTTTTAACGAGTTTAAGGATAAAGATAACTCGGTCCTTTTCAATTTTAGAGAGTCTGAAAGGGATGGAAAGGAAACTCCAAAGATTCTTTTTTGTCATATAATCCCTTAATTCTGAAAAAGCATAAAATAATACGAAAGGGATGAATGTTCGGTAATTTTAACGAGCCGAAAAAGACAAGTGCTCGATCTTTTTGTGTAATAATCCCTCAAGTCCAAAAAGATTAAAATCTAGAGGAGGGATAGCACTTCCGATGAATTTAACGATCCGGAGAGGCTAATCGCTTGGCAATCTTTTCATATTTTACGATTCAGTTGAAAAGAGCTTAAAGGAGACTCGTTTTTCGAGGAATGAGTGATGATTTCGAGTAGTAGTTGATTCCAGGTAAGGTTTGGAATTTTCCAATGACGGCAGTGTCACAAGGATGGCTAATAGAATCACTCTTCGCAGATGTTCCTCGAAAGGGTAAACAATCAAATGGAAGCAAATGATCGGCTAAAAAACAGAGTGGAGGTGATGATGAGAACACGACCAAGGCTCAAAAGTTGATGATAATGCATTCACAATGGTTATTTACCGGAAAACTGGTTCATTTTTTAATGAGCTTAAACTCTGGGGGAAACATTTTCTCATTGCTTATGTTTATTTTTTAACGAGCTTGAATTCCGCATTAAAACTGCTCGTGCTAGTCATATAATAAGGATATCTCATCTAAGATGCCATTTTTTATGGGGCTTGCACCTTTTAAAGCTTTGCCCCGATGCCTCTTGCATGCAAGCTAGGAATGACCAACTACTCCCCTCTACTTAACTACCAAGATCGCTACCAAGGCTAGGTAGGAAACTTTTACCTTTACTTTGCCGGTGCCATGGTGGCCCCTGCGAAGATGAACAGTCAATTCAACCATTCACCCGACCTAGGTGGTTGAAGTTAGCGGAATCATATAGCTAACATTAGCTGGTCATTTCTCGCTTGCTTACAAGAGGTTTGCATGCCCCCAGGTATAGTAAAAAATTTCCAGGTTACCATATGAAAGCTCTCCATCCGCGTCGCAGACAAAATTCTCCCTTGGCGATGTCTACCGAAATAGACAAAGGTGAGTGGCGCAGTCACCTCCACTCATATAACTTTGACGAGGGAATCTTATTCCAGTCTAATCCCATTTACCTAAACGGACGGGTGTGTCAGACTAGTCATATATCCCTGGAAACCTACTCTATACCCAAGGTTTTCCTGCCGAAATAAACCAGGTTGCATGCCCCCTGGGTTTCCGTCATATCCTCCTGAATCGCTCGTGCTCATCAGGTGGATGGACTGGAGATCGATGAGATATTCCTTGCATGAAAAGACCATTTAGGGATGGCATTTGACTATTTGCTATGTGTGATTCGGGGAATGACAGTTGGTCTACGAGCTTGACCATTCTGCCTTCATCCGGAAAACACATTACTCTAAAGAGTGAAGAGACGATGACTCCCATGCAATAAATATAGTCACGCCCAAGGAGTAGATTATAATACAGGGGTCCTTGGACTACCATCACGTTCATGTGAACGGATTTCCTTCTCAAAGTAATGGGCACATTGGAAAGGATCCCTAACGGTCGACTGGTTCCTTTGTCAAAGCCTGTCATATTTCTCATTTCAGGCAAAAGTGATGGCGAACCAAGCACTTTCCAAGCAGTTGAGGAAAGGATACTCATAGAAGCCTCTTCATTTATGATGGTAATAGCCATGACCATTCTGTAAGCTTGTACAATGATTCAGAATGGTACACTGGCTGGTAAATGGGGTCTGCCTAGTAGATTCCAGTCGAAGGAAACGACTAGGTTGCTTGGAGGTGGGACCGAATAGACAGCCGGATATGACTCTGATGAACTTCCTTCCTGCGGTAAAGGAATGGGTAGACTTCCCCCAAGTTCATCGGAGTCTGTGTTTACGAAAAGAATTTGAATGATGTCGTTCTATTTCTCTTCAGTGAGGGTATCATTCGAAGATGAACATTTTGAAGGCATTACTGGGTCAACTGCCACCTCGACCTTTTGAATTTCATCTGGTATGGATTAAGAGGGTTCATTTTCAATTATAGATGTTTCGGCGGACCACAATGGCGTGCCAGATGGATTTTCAACCAGTGGTGGACTTGGCAAGAGTTTCTTATATCCAGGAGGGAGCCATAACGGTGAAGCAGGACAGCCATCCAAAACTCTTTTAGCTTCGTCTAGGAAGGGACAACGGTGGACGGTGTGATCGCCTTCACACAATTTATAAGGAAATTTGTGATTCCTTTTCTGTCCAGATACTTCGCTTTCACTGGTTGTTGGTGTGATTTCAACATGATCATCAAAGGTTGACGACACTGGATTGTGCAAACGAGGAGACCAATCCCTTAAGATCCGAGGGATGCAAGGACAATCTCGATGATAGTAGTCTCCTTTGCAAATGACACATGGAGATTTAGGTTTAGACGGTGCGGTGTGAGGATTTTCGCTAGAAGATGCATGGTTGCCCCCTTTCGCTTTTGGTTCTTTCTTCTTCTTTTCTTTTTTCTCTTTCCGCTTCTTCTTCTTCTCAGTTACTTGATCTTTAGCTTTACCAGCTTTATCAAGTGAAGAGGAAGGAGGAGAGGGAGAAACAGATGAAGTAGAAGGGTGGGGGGAAACTCTAGTATCATCTATTTGTTGACTTGAATGTTCAGGAATTACATTATTCTGAATGACAAAGGTAGAGAAGAGCCATATGGGCAAACCAATCGTCAACCCTGGAAGTGACAATGTGGCCATATGGGGGGCACCAACATCTCCCCAAGAGGAGAAAGGACTAGGATTTCCTCCAAGGGGAAATCCTTGGTTGGTAGACTCCATTTTTCTCAACCTAAAGACCAACGAGGGAACTTGTGATATTATTCCAATTAAAATAAATTTTAGACGCTTTGACACAACTTGTTTTTTCAATTTTTAAGAGTCGAGAAAAAACAAAAGATGACTCTAGTCGCCTTCAATTTTTAATGACCCTGAAGTGACAAGTGCTTAGATGGACCTTTTCTTTTCAGGAGTCTGAAAAGGAATGAAAGAGACTTCTCTGGAAATCTAGGTAGAGGGGATTACCAAACCAATCGCAAAACTGCAGAATACTTTTTGCGGTACGGCAGTTAATCTTCTCGAATGTTGTGTTCAGTGCATTGTGATCGATAGGGCGGCAGACACGGCTTCATAAGGTTAAAGGATGTAGCCTATTGTGGTCTCCCAATATATACTCGACGGTACGTGGGAGCACAATTCCGTACTGGCACTTTTCGTCTTAGAGTGGAGGAATCACCCAACCAACAATGAAAACAATAGTTACCAGGTTTTACAACGCCGGAATACGTCTCTAGCCTAGACTTCTAGATGTTGTGTGTTAGGTTCCAAAGCATTTTTAGATTCACTAAATTTATTTTATAGTTGATATTGTTTAAAAATTTTCCTTTCAGGTTCACCATGTGATGTGTATACAATTCCTAAAATGCAGTCTAAGATGATAAACAACTGTTTAATCTTCTTTTGGCAATGAAAATCCTAACTACTAAGGAAAGAAAGTTGAGAGTCTTTCAACAAAGAGCACAAAGCACACACTAAATGCACTGTCCTAAATCAAACCAAGCAGCCTAAATGCAAATGCACATGCATGTATTTGTTTTTAGCGTTCTTAATGTATGAATGACGATAAGAAAGCTAAGTGCAAATCTGAATTATTTTCAAAGCGACAATACTTAACAAATTTCTTTTCAAAATTAAGTGAAGATAAGGGCGACACTTTGTGATTTCGAAATGAAAACTGTATTTCGACACTTTAAAAACTACTAATTCAAATCATATACAAGAGTAATAGTACAATCGACTATCAAGAACAATGGGATTCTCTTCTATGATTGAAAACGACACTTACGACACTTTCAGATTAAGAAACGACAGTTCGACTAAGCTACTTCTTTGCAAAACAGAACTGAAAATGGCGCACAATACATAAAAACAATTACAGTTCTTTGCACAATAGAGGCGGAATGATGGAAGAGAAGGGGTTTTTCACAGAGATATATTGACCACAGACAACAAAACTCCTGAATAGAACTGAAAATAGTGAAGAAAAAACCAAATTCTGAAGGTAGAGTTAACCTTCCCTGACCATCGCACCTGTCACACAGGGAATCCAGTATGCAGCGCACCTACTGCACACGGGAAGTGCGATGCATACAGACTGCCTTGAAGGAAGGGTGTGATGGTACCAGTGCGAGACTTTTAACCAGTCTTTGCTCACAATTTGCAATTCAGTTTAGGGATTTAGGCCGAGTAAGTGATGTTCAGTAAATGTAAATCACAGGGGTTGATCTAAGGAGGTTGCTAGAGCCACCACATAGGGAAATTAGAACGTTTGCAGATCGATTGTTCAATTTATAAACAAAACCCGAAGATAGACTGAAGCAACATTGATCTACTTTGCATTCGTATAACAAATGCAGTTCGAAGGCTAGATTGCTTGACTTCAGGCTCCGTCTGTAAGTTTATAAAACAAACAAAGATAGAATAACAAACAATCTATTCGCTCCCCAGTGGAGTCGCCATTTTCTTACTGGGAATAATGTCCACTCAGAGCTGCTATTCCCACTAAGACTGGTAGCTATCTTAGAAACAAACAAGTAAAGACTACTTGCATTTTCCTTTATGAAAATAGATAAGATGGAACAAAGGACACCAACCTTAGTCTTGCGCTTGGTTCCTTACTTGATTCCTCTCCTTCCTGATAGATCTTTTCCGCTTCTTCTTTATCTACCCAGCTTCAAAGAGCACCTATGGAATCAAAGCAGCATACTACTATCAAAGAACAGAGATATATATTCATAAATAACACAGGACCAGATATGTATTAACCATACAAATGCATATACAATCAAACATACAAGAATATGGAGGAAAACTTGAATAGCTTTATTAATATCAAGAATAGCAAGAGGATTACAACCGATAGTTCTGACCGAGCATCATCCTCCAGAAAGAAATCCCTTCTTCACCTCAAGTAAAGCTTAGATCACCCAACACTATGAAGTTTCACCAGAAAACCAACAACACTTCTCTACAAGATACAATATTCCAGCCTCCGGATCTCTGTGATGAGGGATCCATATATAGATGATTGTACGGGGGTGAGTCATCTTCTGGGGTCTTGATTAGTGTCCTCTCTCTGATAGTTCTTGAATCCACTTGGAGACTGATGATCTCTTACTCATCCTTGGTCGAAAACAGAGAGGCAAGTGTCATAGGGGAAGTTTTTGGAAGATTCCATGATCTTCCACCTCGCAAACTGTCTCTGCCATTTTTCCATTCTCACCCATCGCACCCTACAGAGGGGCCATTCAATATGCATCGCACCCTTTACACTGGGAAGGTGATATGCATCGCACCCTCTGCATTGGGTATTTAGTATGGTCCAGTTTTGACCAGTTCTGAGCAGTTTTTAGTGGAGAACTTTTGGGAGATGATGTAATTAGCTGACCTTGTTCCTTTAGGTAGTGAAGCAACACTTTTAGGGACTTAGGAGCCCTCAATTTATGGACATTTATCATTGGGATGCAGTGCCCAAAAATGTCTATAACAACCAAGCTCCGCTAGTTGCTCATTCGTTTCAATCTTATGTTCCGCCACAGCCTCAATGGAATGCACCACATCAGGGGTGGAGGCCATAGTACAACTCTCCTCCCACTCTTTTGCCTCCACCACCTGTTCAACCACAACCATTACCTCCTGCTCCACCAAGGAAATCTCAAATACCTACTCATCCGAACCCGAACCCTAATAACAGTCAGACCCAATAGGTATATAGTGGAGAAACATCATGCCCGACCTATGTTGTGGAAATTCAGGAGATTAACCTACTATTTGGGAAGGCTCTCCCAAATAACCAACCTCCCCTTAAGGAGGATGAGGAATAAAAACAGGAGAGTGAACCAAAAGCCATTCCACCCTTTCCTAAGAGATTAACTGGAGCCACTCAACCGACCCCAAAAGAAACTGGACTTCTAGGAGAATTTAAACACTTATGTGTAAAAATACCACTTCTCCAAGCCATAAAGGATGTGCCTATATACAACAGATGATTAAGGAGAAGTGCTTTAGGCACCTAGGCAGGCGCAAGAGAGATGCTCCAACTATCAATGTCATAGGACAACTATTCGACCTGATGTTGGGGTAGGTAATCTGTCTGAAATATCTCGACCTTGTGAGTCCTGTAGTCGACGTCCACATCAATGGCACCGTAATACCCCATACCCTGATTGATCTTGGGGCTGCCATTAATGTGATGACCAAGGACACTATGCTCAAGCTCAACCTTCAGGGCTCCCTGAGAAAGACCACAATAGTACTGCAGTTAACAGATCTCTCCACCATGACCCCTGAGCGGATTGTGGAAGATGTAATGGTCTCCATCGATTCTTGGGAGTACCTTGCTGACTTCCTGGTTCTCCAACCAAAGGAAAAGTTCACTGGGTATCCTCTCATCTTAGGAATACCTTGGTTGGCTACTATAGATGCCTACATCAATTGTCGAGCTGGGAACATGACAATTAAGAATGGGCATATGTCCAAGCAGCTAGTCCTATATCCTCCTACCCAATCTTTGTTAGAACATGATTTACCTCTTTGGTTGGAGGAGGAAGATGAGGATGAAGTCTATTCTACACCATTGTGTATAGTGGAAGCTACCATGGGGGGCTCACAAACTAAGGATGATCTTATTGAAAGCTTGATTCAGAATCCACCCCCACAGTGTGTTACCATTAGAAGAGCTAGTGGAAGAAACCCAAGCCAATCCTTTAATTGATCTCTGTGCGGCTGATCCAACCTCTCTCTGAGTTAAGAATGTGGAATTTGGCCTAGAAAGAACATTGAATATCAACTCATTCCTATCAACCTCTCAGGAGAAAGAACTATGTAGCTTATTGAAAAACCACTTGGATGCTTTTACTTGGAGTTATAAGGAGATGAAGGGAGTCCTCCCTTCAGTTTGTACTCATCACATTTACATTAAAGAAGATTGTAAACTAGTCAGGCAGCCTCAAAGGAAGATGAATCCAGCCCTTAAGGACATTGTCAAAGAAAAACTTCAAAGTTGCTGGATGCAAGATTCATTTACCCCATCTCTGACAACGAATGGGTCTCTCGTTTGGTGCTAGTGCTAAAGAAAAATGGGAAGTGGAGAATCTGTGTCAATTATTGGGAACTAAACAAGGTCACCAAGAAGGACCATTTCCCTTTGCCTTTCATAGATCAAGTGTTAGATGGCTTGGCAGGGAAGAAATTGTTCTCCTTCCTATATGGGTTTAGTGAGTACAACCAGATCCAAATCAGCTCGGAAGACCAAGATAAGACCACTTTCACTTGTCCTTGGGGTACTTTTGCATACCAGGTCCTTCCCTTCGGATTGTATAATGCTCCTGCCACTTTCTAAAGAGCAGTACTAAGTATATTTGCTGAACTAGTTCATGATTCAGTGGAAATCTATATGGATGACTTTACCCCTTATGGTTCTAACTTCCAGGAAGCTTTGAATAACTTGGGAAAAGTTTTAGCCAAGTGCATTGAAATGAACCTGTCCCTTAGTCCTGAAAAATGCGAATTCCTGATGACTAAAGGGACTGTGCTAGGTCATACAATTTCTTAGCAAGGATTACAGGTGGATCCCAACAAAATTGCCATCATATAAAGGGTTCTACCTCCTCAAAAGGTAAGATATTTTTGGAGTTTCCTAGGCTTAGTAGGGTATTATAGAAGATTCATTAAGGATTTTAGTAAGCTAGCCTCTCCATTGTTTGGCCTTTTGGGAAAAAATACTGAGTTCATATGGACTGACAACTGTCAAGAGGCTCTGGATACCTTGAAAAGTAAATTGGTGACTGCCTCAATTTTGAGAGGTCCAAACTGGGCCCTACCATTCCACATTCATATATATGCCTCGAACAAAGTGATAGGAGCAGCCTTAGGGCAAGTTGATGAGAAGCTACCTTATGCCATATATTTTGTAAGTAAGAACTTGTCCAAGGTAGAATTAAACTACACTATAACTGAAAAAGAGCTCCTAGCTGTAGTCCATTCCCTAAATAAGTTTAGACACTACATCACCGGCTATCAAACATTCGTACACACTGATCATGCTGTAATTAGGTATTTAATGAACAAACCAAACGTAAATGCTCATATTATTAGATGGTTACTTTTATTGCAACAATTTGATCTAACCATTGTTGATAAGCCAGGTAAGGAAAATGTTGTTGCTTATTTTCTGTCTAGATTAGATCTGTCTGCAGGTGAAAAAGGAATGGTGGATGATCAAATGCCAGATGAACACTTATTTTCTATCTCAGTACTCTCTCCACGGTTTGTTGATATAGAAAATTACTTGGTTTCAACATAGTTTCTGCCACACCTAGCCTTAAAAGAGAAAAGCAAGATCGTGAGGAAAAGTGCCCCATTCACTTGGATTGGGGGAAATCTCTTCAAACTTGGCCCAGATCAGATTTTGAGGCAATGTGTCAGGGAGGAGGAAGTTTTTGACATTCTCCTAACCTGTTATGATGGGCCCTGTGGGGGCCATTTTGCAGCAAAGAGGACCGCCTTCAAAATTTCACAAGCAGGTTACTATTGGCCCACTCTTGATCAAGATGTTAGGAGATATATTAGCCAGTGTGACCGATGTCAAAGGATGTGGAAACCTACTCCAAAGGATGAGATGCCCCTGCAACCGAAAGTGACTTTCCAGCCATTTGAGAAGTGAGGCATGGACTTTGTGGGTCCCATCAACCCTCCTTCAAAACATAAATATTACATCATTGTGTGCACTGATTATCTAACAAAATGGGTAGAAACAAAGGTGATCAAGGCAACAACAGAAGAAAAAGTAGCTGAGTTTTTGAGAGAAAATAGCTTCTACAAGTTTGGCTATCCAAGAGAATTAGTCACAGATCAAGGGAGTCCGTTTACATCCAATTTGATTGAAGACCGGCTCACACACCACAAAATTAAGCACATAACTTCCTCCCCTTATCATCCGCAAGCGAATGGACAGATGGAAGTCACTAATAGAGCTTTGGAAGAAATTTTGACTAAGGTAGTGAGCAGAAGCAGAAAGGATTGGGAAGATCGATTGGTTGGGGCCACCTGGGCCTATAACACCACTTGGAAAACCACCACAGGGTTCACACCCTATGAGCTGGTCTATGGGAAGAAGGCTTTTCTGTTAATAGAATTTGAATATAACGCCTAAAGGATGGCAACTCTGCTAGACCTATATCTCAGCCGTGCACAAAAGGAAAGGTTACTTCAGCTAAACGGATTAGATGAATAGAGATTTCAGGCCCTTCTCCACTCAGAGGTAGTCCAACTTCAAAGGAAAATATGGCATGATAGAAACCTCAAAGAAAAATAATTCCAGGAAGGATATTGGGCGCTACTATATGATTTCAAGGGCAAACAGAGGACAAGATGGTTGGGATCATACATAGTAGAAAAATGCAATGACCATGGTTCAGTTCTGATCCAGACCATTGATGAAGAAGCCATCCCCATGCTCGTCAACGGGAATTGGTTGAAGATCTATAGGAATCCTGTCTCCAAGAAAGAATTCATTAAAAATCTAAGTAAAACAGTGTTGGTAGTGGAGCAGGTCTCTGCCTCCACTCCACCCACACCATAGACAAAAAAAAAAAAGAAAAAAAGATCCTTGGGTGAAAACCTCCTAGAGGCGCCCAGGGCAGGTAGTGAGAGTGAAAACCTCCTGGAGGCACTCCAACTGTCTCAAAGAAAAGAGAGAAAAAAATGAAAAAGAATAGGAAAAAATAGAAAAACTAACTTCTTTTGAATGCATTGCAGATTGCAGGAGGGTCACAGGAAAAAAGGACATGGTCGGGCTGAATACATCCCTGATAGATCATTTCCCCATCGCCATTGTCTTTTCCTAGGCCCTGATCTCACTTGTTCTGGAAATTTTTCATCCTATAGGAAGCTCTGTGCATTCTACAGGAGGCTCTTGTAGAAACCACAAAGAGCTCGAAATCAAGTTCAGAAAAGAATCAGAGGGCTAGAAATTTGTCCAGAAGACCTGTGGACCTCCCTGTCACCATTCATCCTCCTAACTCTCGATTCCATCCCTACAATACTACATTTCCAGTTGCTTCTTTCCTCTCTGCACAAAAAACAAAGAAATTCTGTTTCTTTTGTTGAAAAAAAAAATCATGAAGAATAAACAACGTCATTTCTAAACTTGATTCTTACCTGGTGCATACTAGCTACTTTTTCCTTTTCCTTCAGAACCTTCCTTAGCTATCTTTTCAGTCCCTGCTCAAACCTCAGCCAGAAATTTTAGAGGGAGAAGCCATTATAGGAAATCCTGCAGGATTCCTGCAACAGCTGATCCCTTTAAAAAAACAAGCTCTAGAGGCAGGGTCAGTGCAACCACAAGTGTATATAGCGTGCAAGGATTCATTCCTAATTAAGAAGATCGCTAGCATGAGATAGCTTGGTCACCAGTTCAAAAGCCATGAGCAGCCAACAGCAGCAGCAATCTAAGAACAAAGTGCCAAAGTCTAAACATGCAAATCACAGTAGTGACTAACAGGTAAGTGGCTAAACTCGTTCCTCTATTGCATGAATATGATTTAGAAATTGCATGAACCATTGAGATGGTCACGATTAAACAAATCAATGGCCAACTAACTGGCAACCTCATCCAGTTCGAACAAGCCTTGTTCGATTCAAACAACGTTCAATGGATGCAATCGGCACGTGTGTTCAGTCAACTCGGGAAGAAAAACTCAAAACATGTAGTGGTGGCAGCAGATAATGGGAATGATGGAATTGATTAGGGGTAGGTAGCATGAAGTATCATAATGGCACTGCAGTGGACCAATAGTCTGAATGGGGATAACGTACCCTTCCTACCACCTCACCTCGTCATTGCAGAAAATGCCATAAGCTTAAGTACGTTGTAGTTGAAGTCTCCACCACCTTTTTTTTCATTTGCATCGACGAGTTCTCGGCTGCAACAACTCACCTACCACCTTCAGAACCCCAGAATAGTTTCTCGTTTCCATTATCTAAACCCTTCCGCCTATCGGGTTCTACAGGAGCATTATCGCACTCTACAGGAGTGGAAACACAGTCTACAAGAGCCTTTCTACAGGAAGGCCAGTGAATAGCTCTGTAGAGGGAAAATTCGAGATTTTGTGCCAAATTCGAGCTCAAAAGAAGGTAGGCTCAGACAACCCACTCTGCATGTTAAATATCTACAAAAGGTGGTGGATTTGAAACAATGTACTGAGGTGAAAAAGAAAGGGAAAGTGAAAACATAAGCCTGCCTGTGTTTGTCAGAAATATATACAGTCTCTTCATTTTACTCTTTGTGCTAAAAATATGTCTCTTTCTTCCCTGTATTCTCCTGTATGAAGAAGTGATGCAACCATCGGAAATTAAGCCTGTAAAGCACTGAATTTGCATTGGGTGGTCTGTCAAAGAAAAACACTATCTTTCTCTCTGTGTTGTTTTTTTTTTAAATAAAAACTATTGATTTCCTCCAACAGCACGAGAAGTGAAGTAAGGTTGAGAACAGAGTTTGAAGGGTAGGAAAATTAAAATTTATTTTTGTTAAAAAGAAGAAACACGAAAAACTCTCTCTGGTTTCAGAAAAAACCTCAACGATTCCTCTATTTTTAGGTTTGAAAATTTGCTACCTTCCTCCTCACTTGAGAATTTCCAGCAGTCACTAAACATCATGACAGGGCGTTTATGAGAAAGGAGCCTCTTTACTAGGGCAAATTGGATGCCTTTCTTTGAGAAATTTCATGGGTATGATGAGGAAGTTACAGAGGAATTTTTAATATCTTTAATACCCCATTCAAAAACCCATGCCATTGTCAGTTTCAGGGGTCTAACCATAGAACTTACACCAGAATTCATCAGCAGAATTACAGGTCTTCCTCTTGGGCTCCCCTAGAGAAAAGAAGAAAAACCACTAGGAAAGGCTGTTGAAAAGACCTTTTTCCAACCTGATGAACATCCAGTGGAGGATAAGAATGGGATCAAAAGGAAAAATATACCTTATCCATGGGGTGAGGTCAGCTACTAGATCATGAAATATATATCCTATGAAGGAAGATACAGTATAGTCTATGGTTATCATTTCAGATTGTTGCATGAACTAAGATATGGAATGGATCTACCTGCATCTAGAAAACACAGTCTTCCATATTTCCTCCTCCAATCCTTGATAGAGTGTGGAACCAAATTGAATGCAGGGGCTCCAGACCAACTGGCTTACCATGGGCTCATTAAATTGCTGGTAGAGGATGCCCTCCACACATACACAATCCCTATAGCCTGGGAAATTTTCAGGAATATGACTAAAGAAGATGACATAAAAACTCTCACTGGTGACCTTAGCTCATCTGGCAGTGAAGAGGAGGAGCAGAAAGATGAACTTGAGAAGGAAATCCATGAAGAAGCACAAAATATTCAATTAGAAGAAGAAAAAGAAGAAAAACAGAGAGGGGAGGAGAAACCTGACACAACCATAGTTGGACCTAAAGTAGAGAAGACAATAGCATCAAAAGCAGTAAAAGGGAAGGCCACAACAAAGAAAAGGAAAAGGAAAAGAAATAAAAAGAAGAAGCCCAAGACAACTTAGAAAAAGGCTACCACAGGAAAGATAGAGACTCAGCAAGAAGAGGGGAAAACAACACTAGAGACAACAGAAACAACATCAGGGACAACAGACATAAGCAAAACTATAGAGGAAGAAGAAGAAAAACAACAAGAAGAAGTGTCTCTTAAGACACTAACAAGAGAAGTAGTGGTTGTTCTTGTTGCACTTACTACTCTAGCTAAGCGAAAAGGGAAAAGAAAAAGAAAGCCATCTATGTATTTCAAAGCTAGAAAGAGCACCAAAATCAAGATGGGCAAGTCTCAACCACCTTCGAAAGAACCCATCATCATTGAGGATGCACCTACTGTAACAAAGGAGGCATCTCCCTAAAAAATCTCCATCACCTACAAGAGAGGAAGCCCTAAGACCTTTATTTGGAAATCGAATTAATGGACTCTAAAGCAGTCCTATAGGAGGCACAAACCTCTCTACAGGAGATACTAGCAAACCTCAAAGAAACTGAAAAACTGGAAAAGAAGGTAGAAGAACAGTCCCAAGAGGAAGATAAGGAAAAAGAGATACCAGAGCCCGGATCTCAACCTAACCTAGGCTGCTAATACAACCTTCTGGAAAGTGGGAAAATCATCCCACAAAAGTTTGTAGTGCCTCTTTTCTTCGTGCTGGAAAAGGGAAGAGTCAAGACCCACACATGGATGTAGATTGAAAAGTCCAAAGGGGTCAAAGACATAGGGAACATGGAAAACAAATTGAGAGAGATGAGCAGTGAATTGAGCATGGTAAGGCATACAGAAAGTATCAGAAGAGCTTAATTACAGGAAGAAAATGAATTGTTGAAAAAGTAGCTACAAGAAAGGGAACCTCAAGGAGGAAATGAGATGTCAATCTTGAAAGGACGACAACAGAAAGAGGGACCCCAGGCAGATAGTGAGGTTGCA
This sequence comes from Pinus taeda, assembly GCA_000404065.3. Taxonomy (NCBI): domain Eukaryota; kingdom Viridiplantae; phylum Streptophyta; class Pinopsida; order Pinales; family Pinaceae; genus Pinus; species Pinus taeda. The sequence continues at coordinate 42,616 of APFE030577565.1, read as the reverse complement.
GAGAAACAACAACCAGAAGAACCCCAAACTGATAGTGAGACATTGATGAAACAACAACAAGAAAAAGAATCCCACGTAGAAACTAAAGTGTTGATTTTGAAAAGGTATCTACAGGAAAAAGAAGCCTAGTTAGCCTGCATGGCCAGCTGGGCAATGGAAGCATTACAGTGCATGAAACCAGCCAAATCATATGCACTATACCTCAAAGATCAGTGGTTCCAATTTCAGATTAAAACACTAGCCTAGAGGGGCACAATACCATTTCAAGATTATTGCCAATTTATGCATTTATGTGATCACAGTTCAGCTGAGGATAAAGCAAAGCTAGCAGAATTTTACCTACACAACATGGCACTTACTGACATGAATTTATGGGATCCAAATGCTGCATTGGGAGACTTGCAGCTCATGGCTATGGCATCTTGGATGAGCCATGAAGAAAAGAGAGCAGTGGAAATTCAGAAATGATGGCAAAAGAGCTAAGTAAGCCCCTCATGATTAGAGCAGAACCAGTAGAACCCTTGTCTCTCATCTATGCCCACCAACACCTTTTAGCTAATCCTCAAGTTCTCCTTGACTATGTTGAAAAGGAAGCATAGACTATTGCTCATTTCGAGGATATGGAGAGATTGTTTGGCGATGACTGTATTCATGCCTGCATGAGGAGGTGGAATACATTGCCACATAGCCTAAAGATCAGGGAGTATCACTCCCCAAACTGGATGATCGAAGCCATGAGAAGAGTGCCCCTGTATAAGCACTCAATGCAAAATTTGAAAGCCAACTAGATTGGTCATAAATTCAGTCCTCCACTGCTGCTAGGACTATTGGAAGGAGTTAAGGAGGAATAAGAATAGAAACAATGGGAAGAAGTGGATAGGAAAGCAGGTTTCCATGATAGAGAGGAAGACACCACATCAGAGGCTTGGGATGTCAAGGAATCTATCAGAGCCATTAAAGATGAAGAGTTGGATTAGTTGCTTAGAGGATGAGCAACCCATTTAGCAGGGGGGTGATGATGAGCCCCAGAAATGGGTAATTATATGGGTTCATTTTGCCTCTTATTTCGACTTAATCCACCATTCTCATTAGTTTGTTGCATGTTTTTGAATATATTTATGCTAATAGAGTGAATCAGGTTAGTCATTTTTCCATGTAGTCTAATGTGTGCTTTTTGTAGACTTTTTGGACAACTTTGGACAAAGACAAGGAATTTATGAGAAAATGGTAGCCAAACTCGAGGAAAGAAGGGAAGAGGACTTGTAGGGGGGGTGTCTCCTTCATTAATGACCCCTTTCCTTGAATCTTCCATCAGCAAATTGGAGTACAAAGGCCCACATTGATGATTCCAAGGGGCAGCCGAGCAAGTCAAATAGGACTGTTGTTTATCTTTAGTTCTAGGAAGCTGAGTTCCTTGATTTTAGGAGGACTGTTGGAAGTCCCCATCTGTATAAATAAGAAGGCTTAGAGCCTTAGTAGTTTAGCCAATTATTTGTATATTTTCGCACTTTTGTGTAGCATTGTGTTCAACTCATTTTCGAGTTCTTTTTTAGAACAATTTATGTAATGTAACTGTTATTTTTGATAATGAAGATGAAACAAATTTTGATCCAGCACTAATCTCTTTCAGAGGGCTGAAGATATTGGGTTAGGGCTCAACCCAAGCTATCCAACACCTCCTACTGTGTACTTATATGCTTTTGTTTCAATTCATGAGTTAATTTCTATTGCATAGATTCATTTTACTTCGTTAGATTAGGTTGCTTTTGATGGTTAGTATAGTTGTTTTTGTTTCAAGTTTCTTAAGTAAGTTGCTGTAGTGACAAAAAAAGATCCAAAAAGGCCAACAACAGGCCCTGATCTCCTTTCTCCCTTTCTGGGACTATGATCTGAGGTCAAGGCACTACTGCTGCCACCAAAAACACAGTTTTTGCTCTCCCATGCAATTGCTAGTGTGATAAATTTGATTTGGAAAGGTTTATAGTAGTTTAGATTCAATTGCTTAGATCATTTCTTGTTATTTTCCCATAGTTCTCTAGCATGTTTTTTTGTTCATAAGGTATTGTTCAACATTTTCTGTTTTTAGGTCAGAAATTAGGTCAAGCTAGAGAAACTTCAGTTTTTAGTTCTTTCTGTGGTCAATTTTGATAAGTAAATATGCAGATCACTTGTAGGACATCTCAACTCACCATACATCCATAGAACAGCCAACACCAGCCCACTTATCCCATATTTCCCAACTCATTCACAACATTTTGCTAATCTGCCCTAATTTCTGCGTTCTTTTCATAAAGCTGCTTTCTTGCCATTTGAACAAATCGAATCATCACATTCGTTCTTGATCCCCCTTCACAAGTTCTAGACACCTCAACACCTTCATCTAGCCTTCAATTCCCCTTTTCCATCATTTTTCCACCTTCAAAACTCCAAAAATAGCTCTCGGCCTCCTCCTATAGATCCTCCTGTAGATCCCTTGCAGCCTCCTGTAGAATTTCCTGTGAGTGATTTTTCGAAGTTTGATCGCTATGGAAGTCTCTAGAAGGATACTAGGGGCTTCTTAGGACCTCTCCACACCTTCATCCACCTCTGCAACAACAAACTCCATCTTCCTTTGCCACCAAACCTCTACATAGTCACAACCAGATAAATCACAAGCATAATAATTTCACATAAAAACACTCAAATGTACAAAAATATTATTTCTTCTCATTTCTTTTCAAAAGTAGCTTGAATAAATGCAATTTACCTTTTCAGTAGCCAATGGCTCTCATTTCATTAGTTTCCATCTCTTTTCTTGCAAAAGTATGGTTAGTGGGTAAACTAGGGTTTGCTAGGGTTTGCGTTTCATCTTAGTTTTCAATCTCTTTCCACAGGTAGAATAGCCCCTGTAGAGTTAGTTTCCTTTCATCACAGTTAAAAGCTTCTTTTGAGAACTCATAGAAGTTGTCTTAAGCTCCTAACGAACTTGCACTAGATGACCAAGTGACAGCTTGCAGTAAGAGCTAGTACTTGTGCATACAACACCATCACTTCCAAACTTTTTATGAACTACCGGGTTGATAAAAATAAAGAAGGAAGCCTTAGGAGTTGCAGCATTATTGCTGTAATACTCAAGCCCACCAATGACAAATTCAAAACCATACAACAAAACTTGGCTTTTCTACCCATAGAGCCTCGCTCTATTTATACCTTTCCATGGACCACGATCCATGATAGGTCGACTCAACTTACATTTCTTTACATTATTTTTGGGTGGACTACCCCTTTGACTTTGACTGATTACAAATCGCACTCCGCGCATCCCGTGGAGTCTTTACCCTATTTTTACCCAAAATTGTAGGCTTTGCACCCCATGATTGTTGTGCGAGGCTTCCACTACCCAACATGATTATTCATGACCAGGTTCATAGTTGCATGTTTTAATATGGACACCGATCCAAATATTCATGGTTTGATGGATATATATTAGCATATGAATAGTTCTTTTTATGACGATGACTCTACACATGTCTTATTTTGTTAATATGTAATCATGCGGACATATATACCACAATTTACGTTATTACAGTTTCTTGGATGATAAGGATACTGTTTCGAAATTATGCATAATTATTTTTAAGAAGATAGTACAAGACTAAATGGCATGAGGACACTTGGTGTGAAACAAAACTGCACATAAGAGTGTGTACTAGTTATATAAGTTATTTCATTCCATACATAGAACTGAGGAATGTGAAGAATTATCTTCGGAAGGGAAAAATTTACAATATAATTGAAAGGGATACTTAGGAGATGACTACATGTCTATGCTTACGTATAGGTATGGCTTGCAGGTAGGGCTCAATTGTGTGGTTACAAGGAGCTACTCTGGTTTGCTTACATGCATAGAGCGGTGCTGAAGTGAAGAATAATACAAAAAGATAACCAACAAATAACATGTTGATTAATGTTAATAAGTTACTTTTATTGTGTCCACTCATAGATGAGAAGATTAAATTTTTTATTCATTATATACTGTGAAAGTTATCAAAATTCAAGCTATTGTAAAATGCTCTTATGAGGACACAAAGACTTTATATCATGATTGAAAATTGTTAATTTCATATTTTTTTAAATATGCATAGTAGAGCGGAAGAAAAGAGAAATGCAACGAAAAGACAAAATTGATTATTTCAATAAGTAAGAGAGGTTCAATCGTAAATAAGTAATTTTGAAATATGTTTATTGGATTAAAATTTTGATGATATGGTCGTCATGTTATTTTACTCAAAGTCAAAGAAAATTGTACAATTGCTATACAAGGGCATGGTTTAATAAAAGTCCAACTAATATCTGAAAGGATGGTCCACTCAAGGACATAACTTAGTGGAATAAATTTTATAGAAATCCCAAGAAGGATGATATATAAAAGAGAAAATGTTAAACTCTAGTAAGGGAATTAGTCATAGATCAAGGGAGTTAGTTTACATCCAATTTGATTGAATACCTACTCACACACCACAAAATTAAGCACAGAACTTCCACCCCTTATCATCTGCAAGCGAATGGACAGGTGGAAGTCACTAACAGAGCTTTGGAAGGAATTTTGACCAAGGTAGTGAGAAGTAGCATAAAGGATTGAGCAGATCGATTGTTTGAGGCCACCTAGCCCTATAACACCACTTGGTAAACCACCACAGGGTTCACACCCTATGAGCTGGTCTATGGGAAGAAGGCTTTCCTGTCAATAGAATTTGGATATAACACCTTAAGGGTGGTAGCTCAGCTAGACCTAGATCTCAGCTGTGCATAAAAGGAAAGGTTACTTCAGCTAAATGGATTGGATGAACAGATATTGCAGGCCCTTCTCCACTCAGAGGTAGTCCAACTTCAAAGGAAAATATGGCATGACAGACACCTCAAAGAAAAACAATTCCAGGAAGGAGAATGGGTGCTGCTGTATGATTTCAACGGCAAACTGAGGACAAGATGGCTGGGACCATACACAGTAGAAACATGCAATGACAATGGTTCAGTTCTGATCCGGACCATTGATAAAGAAGCCATCCCCATGCTCATCAATGGGCATTTGTTGAAGATCTAGAGGAAGCCCCTCTCCAAGTAGGAATTCATTGAAAATATGAGTAAAACAGTGTTGGTAGTGGAGCAGGTCTCTGCCTCCACTCCACCCACACCCTAGACACAAAAAAATATCCCTGGGTGAAAACCTCTTGGAGGCACCTAGGGCAGGAAATTAGGGTGAAAACCTCCTGGAGGCGCTCCAATTGTCTAAAAAAAAGTGAGAAAAAAAATGAGAAAAAACCAGGAAAAAACGGAAAAACTAATTTCTTTTGAATGCATTGCAGATTGCAGGAGGGTCACAAGAAAAAAGGACATGGTCAGGCTGAATACACCCCTGATAGATCATTTCTCCATCACCATTGTATTTTCTCTGGCCTTGGTCTCACTTGTTCTGGAAATTTTACATCCTACAGGAAGCTCTGTGCATTCTACAGGAGGCTCCTATAGAAACCACAGAGAGCTCGAAATCAAGTTTAGAAAAGAATCAGAGGACTAGAAATTTGTCTAGAAGACCTGTGGACATCCCTGTCACCATTCATCCTCCTAACTCTCCATTCCATCCCTACAATACTACATTTCCACTCACTTCTTTCCTCCCTGCACAGAAAACACATAAATTTTGTTTCTTTTGTTTTAAAAAAATAAAAATTATGAAGAATAAACAACAAAATTTCTAAACTTGTTTCTTACCTGGTGCATACTAGCTGCTTTTTCCTTTTCCTTCAAAACCTTCCTTAGATATCTTTTCAGTCTTTCTCAAACCTCCGCCAGAAATATTAGAGGGAGAAGCAGTTACACGAAAAACTGCATGATTCCTGTAACAGCTGATCCATTTAAAAAAACAAGCTCCAGAGGCAGGGTCAGTGCATCCATAGGTGTATATAGTGTGTAAGGATTCATTCCTGATTAAGAAGATCACCAGCATGAGATATCCTGGTCACCAGTTCAGAAGGCATGAGCGGCCAATAGCAAAAGCACTCTAAGAACAAAGTGCCAAAGTCTGAACATGCAAAGCACGATAGCGACTAACATGTAAGTGGCTAAAACCATTCCTCTATTGCATGAATATGATTTAGAAACTACATGAACCATTGAGATGGTCACAATTAAATGAAATCAGTGGCTAACTAGCTAGCCACCCTCGTCTAGTTCGAACAAGCCTCGTCCAATTCAAACAATGTTCAGTGGATGCAATCGGCACATGTGTTCAGCCAACTCAGGAAGAAAAACTCAAAACAGGTAGTGGTGGAAATGGATAACGGGAATAATGGAAGTGATTGCGAGCAGGTGGCATGAAGTATCATAATGGCACTGCAATAGAGACCAATGGTCTAGATGGGGATAATATACCCTTCCTGCCACCTCACCTCGTCACCGCAGAAAACGACATAAGCTTAAGTACGCTGTAGTCGAAGCATCCACCACCTTTGTTTTCATTTGCATCGATGAGTTCTCAGCTACAACAACTCACCTACCACCTTGAGAACCTTGAAACAGTCACTCTCTGCCAGTTTTGAAACCCTTCCGCTTATCGGGCTCTACAGGAGAATTATCGCACTTTACAAGAGCAGAAACACAGTTTACAGGAGCCTTTCTATAGGAAGGCCAGTGAATAGCTCTGCAAAAGGAAAATTCGAGATTTGTGCCAAATTCGAGCTCGAAAGAAGGTAGGTTTGGACAACCCACTCTCCATGTTAAATATCTACAAAAGGTGGTGGATTTGAAACAAAGTACCGAGGTGAAAAAGAAAGGGAAATTGAAAACAAAAGTATGTTTGCATTTTTTAGAAATATATACAGTCTCTCCTTTTTACTCTCTGCACTAAAAGTCTGTCTCTTTCTTCCTCGCATTCTCCTGTATGAAGAAGTGATGCAACCATAGGAAATTAAGCCTATAAAGCATTGAATTTGCATTGGGTGGTCTATCAAAGAAAAACATTGTCTTGCTCTCTATGTTGTTTTTTTAAAGAAAAACTATTGATTTCCTCCAATAGCCCGAGAAGTAAAGTAAGGTTGAGAATAGAGTTTGAAGGGCAGGAAAATTGAAATTTATTTTTATTAAAAAGAAGAAACACGAAAAACTCTCTCTGGTTTAAAAAAAAAACCTTAGTTATTCCTCTGTTTTTGGGTTTGAAAATTTGCTGCCTTCCTCCTCACTTGAGAATTTCCAGCAGTCACTAAACATCATGATAGGGGGTTTTATGAGAAAGGAGCCTCTGAATTCCACCAAATTGCATGAACACCCAAAAGTGGTAGCCTTCTTTACCATGGCAAATTGGATGCCTTTCTTTGAGAAATTTCATGGCTGTGATGAGGAAGTTACAAAGGAATTTTTAATATCTTTAAGACCCCATTCAAAAACCCATGCTACAGTCAGTTTTAGGGGTCTAACCATAGAACTTACACCAGAATTCATCAGTAGAATTATAGGTCTTCCACTTGGGCTCCCCTGGAGCAAAGAAGAAAAACCACTAGGATAGGTTGCTAAAAAGACCTTTTTCCAGCTCGATGAATATCCTGTGGAGGATAAGAATGGGATTAGAAGGACAAGTATACCTTATCCATGGGGTGAGGTCAGCTACCAGATCATGAAATATATCTCCTGTGAAGGAAGATACAGTATAGTCTATTGTTATCATTTCAAATTGTTGCATGAACTAAGATATGGAATGGACCTACCTGCATCTAGAGAACTCAGTCGTCCATATTTCCTCCTCCAATCCTTGATAGAGTGTGGCACCAAATTGAATGCAGGGGTTCCAGACCAACTGGCTCACCATGGGATCATTAAATTGCTGGTATAGGATGCTTTCCACACATACACAATCCCTATAGCTTAGGAAATTTTCAGGAACATGACTAAAGAATATGACATTAAAATTTTCATTGATGACCTTAGCATGTCTGGTAGTGAAGAGGAGGAGCAGAAAGAGGAACTTGAGAAGGAAATCCATGAGGAAGCACAACATACTCAATTAGAAGAAGAAAAAGAAGAAAAACAGAGAGGAGAGGAGAAACCTGACACAACCACAGTTGAACCTAAAGCAAAGAAGAAAACAACATCAAAAGCAGAAAAAGGGAAGGCCACATTAGAGAAAAGGAAAAGGACAAGAACTGAAAAGAAGAAGCCCAAGACAGCTAAGAAAAAGGGTGCCACAGGAAAGGCAGAGACTCAGCAAGAAGAGGGGAAAGCAACACCAGAGACAGCATAAACAACATCAGAGACATCAGACATAGGAAAAACTGCAGAGGAAGAAGAAGAAAAACAACAAGAAGAAGTGTCTCCTGACACACTAACAAGAGAAGTAGTGACTGTTCTTGCTACACTTAGTACTCCAGCTAAGCAAAAAGGGAAAAGAAAAAGATAGCCATCTATGTATTTCAAAGCTCGAAAGAGCACCAGAATCAAGATGGGCAAGCCTCAACAACCTTGAAAATGACCCATCATCATTGAGGATGCACCTACTGTAACATGGAGGAATCTCCCTAAAAAATCTTCATCACCTACAAGAGAGGAAGCCCTAAGACCTTTATCTAGAAATCAAATTAATGGACTCTAAAGTAGTCCTACAGGAGGCATAGACCTCTCTACAGGAGACATTAGCAAAGCTCAAAGAAACTGAAAAATTGGAAAAGAAGGTAGAAGAATAGTCCCAAGAAGAAGATAAGGCAAAAGAGATATGAGAGCTTGGACCTAAGCCTAACTTAGGCTCCTACTACAACCTTCTAGAAGGTGGGAATATCATCCCACAAAATTTTGCAGTGCCTCTTTTCTTCGAGCTAGAAAAGGAAAGAGTCAGGACCCACACATGGATGCAGATTGCAAAATCCAAAGGGGTTGAAGACATAGGGCACATGGAAAACAAGTTGAGAGAGATGAGCAGAGAATTGAGCATGGTAAGGCATGCAGAGAGCATCAGAAGAGCTCAATTGCAGGAAGAAAATGAATTGTTGAAAAAGCAACTACAAGAAAGGGAACCTCAAGGAGGAAATGAGCTGTCAATCTTGAAAGGATAACAATAGAAAAAGGGACCCCAGGCTGATAGTGAGGCAACAGAGAGACAACAACAAGAAGAAGAACCCCAAACCGACAGTGAGACATTGATGAAACAACAACAAGAAAAGGAATCCCAGGCAGAAACTGAAGTGCTAATTTTGAAAAGGCAGCTACAGGAAAAGGAAGCCCAGTTAGCCTGCATGGCTAGCTGGGCAATGGAAGCATTACAGTGTAGGCAGCCAGCCAAATCATATGCATTGTACCTCAAAGATTATTGGCTCCAATTTCAAATTAAAAAACTGGCACAGAGGGGCACAATACCATTTCAAGATTATGGCCAATTTATGCGTTTATGTGATCCTAGCTCAGTTGAGGATAAAGAAAATCTAGCAGAATTTTACCTATACAACATGGCACATACTGACATGAATTTATGGGATCCAAATGCTGCATTGGGAGACTTGCAACTCATGGCTATGGCATCTTAGATGAGCCATGAAGAAAAGAGAGCAGTGGAAATTCAGAAAATGATGGCAAAAGAGCTGAGTCAGCCCTTGATGATTAGAGCAGAACCAACAGAACCCTTGGCTCTCATCTTTGCCCACCAACACCTTGCAGCTAATCCTCAAGTTCTCCCTGACTATGTTGACAAGGAAGCACAGGCTATTGCTCATTTCGAGGATATGGAGAGATTGTTTGGTGATGACTGTATTCATGCCTGCATGAGGAGGTGGAATACATTTCCACACAGCCTAGGATCAGGGAGTATCACTCCCCAGACAGGATGAGGGAAGCCATGAGAAGAGTGCCCTTGTATAAGCACTCAATGCAAAATTTGAAAGCCAACTAGATTGGTCTTAAATTCAGTCCTCCACTACTGCCAGGACTGTTGGAAGGAGATAAGGAGGAGGAAGAACAGAAACAATGGGAAGAAGTGTATAGGAAAGCATGTTTCCATAATAGAGAGGAAGAAATCACATCAAAGGCTTGGGATGTCAGGGAATCTGTTAGAGCTATTAAAGATGAAGAGTTAGATTAGTTGCTCAGAGGATGAGCAACCCATTTAGCAGGGGGGTGATGATGAGCCCCAAAAATGGGTAACTATATGGGCTCATTTTGCCTCTTATTTCAACTTAATCCACCATTCTCATTAGTTTGTTGCATGTTTTTGAATATATTTATGATAATAGAGTGATTTGGGTTAGTCACTTTGCCATGTAGTCTAATGTGTGTTTTATGCAGATTTTTTGGACAATTTTGGACAAAGACAAGGAATTTATGAGCAAATGGCAGCCAAACTTGAGGAAAACAGGGAAGAGGACTTGTAGGGGGGTGCCTCCTTCATTAATTACCCCTTTCCTTGAATCCTCCATCAGCAACTCGGAGCACAAAGGCCCACATTGATGATTCCAAGGGGCGGTCGAGCAAGTCAAGTAGGATTGTTGTTTATCTTCAGTTCTAGGAAGCCAAGTTCCTTGATTTTAGGAGGACTGTTTGAAGTCCCCATTTATATAAATAAGAAGGCTTAGAGCCTCAGTAGTTTATCCAGTTATTAGTAGATTTTGGCACTTTTGTGTAGCATTGTGTTCAACTCATTTTCGAGTTCTTTTTTAGAACAGATTATGTAATGTAACTGCTATTTTTGATAATGAATATGAAACAACTTTTGAGCCAACACTGATCTCTTTCAAAGGGCTGAAAACCCAAGCTACACATCACCTCATACTGTGTACTTATATGCTTTTGTTTCAATTCATGAGTTAATTTCTGTTGCATAGATTCATTTTACTTTGTTAGATTAGGTTGCTTTTGATGGTTAGTATAGTTGTTTTTGTTTCAAGTTGCTTAATTAAGTTGCTGCAGTGACAGAAAAATATCCAAAAAGGCTAAGAATAGGCCTTGACCTTCTTTCTCCCTTCCTGGGACTATGATCTGAGGTCAAAGCACTACTGTTGCCACCAAAAACACAGTTTTTGCTCTCCCATGCAACTGCTAGTTTGATAACTTTGATTTGGAAAGGTTGATAGTAGTTTAGATTCAATTGCTTAGATAATTTCCTATTCTTTTCCCATATTCTCTCGCATGCTTTTCTATTCATAAGGTATTGTTCAACGTTTTCTGCTTTTAGGCCAGAAATTAGGTCAAGCTAGAGAAACTTCAGTTTTTAATTCTTTCTTTGGTTAGTTTTGATAAGTAAATGTGTAGATCACTTGTGAGACATCTCAGCTCACCATACATCCATAGAACAGCTAGCACTAGCCCACTTATCCTAGATTTCCCAATTCATTCACAACATTTCGCCAATCTGCCCTAATTTTTGCATTTTTTTCATAAAGCTGCTTTCTTGCCATTTGAACAAATCCAACCATCACGTTCATTCTTGATCCCACTTTACAAGTTCTAGACACCTCAACACCTTCATCTAGCCTTCAATTCCCCTTTCCCATCATTTTTTCACCTTCAAAACTCCAAAAATAGCTCTCGGCCTCCTCTTGTAGATCCTCCTATAGATCCCCTGCAACCTCCTGTAGAATTTCTTGTGAGTGATTTTTCGGAGTCTGATCGATATGGAAGTCTCTAGAAGGGTACTAGGGGCTTCTTAGGGCCTCTCCACACCTTCATCCACCTCTACAATAGCTAACTCCATCTTCCTTTGCCACCAAACCTCTGCACAGTCACAACCAGATAAATCACAAGCATAATAATTTCACATAAAAAACACTCAAAAGTACAAAAAGATGATTTCTTCTCATTTATTTTCAAAAGTAGCTTGAATAAATGCAATTTACCTTTTCAACAGTCAATGGCCCTCATTTCATTAGTTTCCATCTCTTTTCTTGCAAAAGTAGGGTTAGTGGGTAAACTAGGGTTTTCTAGGGTTTGCCTTTCGTCTTAGTTTTCATTCTCTTTCTGCAAGTAGAATAGCCCCTATAGAGTTAGTTTCCTTTCATTATAGTTAAAAGCTTCTTCTAAGAACTCATATAAGTTGGCTTAAGCTTCTAGAAAACTTGCGCTAGCTAACCAAGTGACAGCCTGTAGTAAGAGCTAGTACTTGTGCATACAGCACCGTCGCTTCCAAGTTTGTTACAAACTACCAGGTTGATAAAAGTAAAGAAGGAAGCACTAGGATTTGCAACATTATTGCTGTAAACTAGAGCCCACCAATGAAAAATTCAAAATCATACAACAAAACTTGGTTTTTCTACCCATAGAGCCTCACTCTATTTATACCTTTCCATGGACCATGATCCATGGCGGGCTAACTCAACTTACATTTCTTTACATTATTTTTGGGCGGACTACCCCTTTGACTTTGACTTATTACAAATAGTGCTCCATGCATCCCGTGGAGTCTTTACCCTGTTTTTACCCAAAATTGCAAGCTTCGCGCCCCATGACCGTTGCATGGGGCTTCCGCTACCCAACATGATTATTCATGACCAAGTTCATAGTTGCATGTTTTAATATGCACACCGATCCAAATATTCATGGTTTGATGGATATATATTAGAATATGAATAGTTTTTTTATGAGGATGACTCTGCACATGTCTTATTTTGTTAATATGTAATGATGCTGACATATATACCACAATTTGTGTAATTACAATTTCTTGAAAGGTAAGGATACTGTTTTGAATTATTATGCATAATTAATTTTTAAGAATTTGGTACAAGACTAAATGGCATGACGACACTTGGTGTGAAAAAAAACTACACATAAGAGTGTGTACCAGTTATATAAGTTATTTCACTCGATACATAAAACTGAGGGATGTGAAGAATTATCTTCGGAAGGGAAAAGTTTACAATATAATTGAGAGGGATATTCAAGAGATGACTACATGTTTATGCTTACGTATAGGTATGGATTGCAGGTAGGGCTCAATTGTGTGGTTACAAGGAGCTACTCTGGTTTGTTTACATATATAGAGTGGTGCTAAAGTGAAGAATAATACAAAAAGATAACCAACAAATAACATGTTGATTAATGTTAATAAGTTACTTTTATTGTGTCCACTCATAGATGAGAAGATTAAATTTTTTATTCATTATATACTGTGAAAGTTTTCAAAATTCAACCTATTGTAAAACACTCTTATGAGGACACAAAGACTTTATATCATGATTTAAAATTGTTAATTTCATATTTTTTTAAATATGCATAGTAGAGCGGGAGAAAAGAGCAATGCAAGGAAAAGGAAAATTTGTTTATTTCAATAAGTAAGAGAGGTTCAATCGTAAATAAGTAATTTTAAAATATGTTTATTGGATTGAAATTTTGATGATATGGTTGTCATGTTATTTTACTCAAAGTAAAAAAAAATTGTATGATTGCTATACAAGGGCATGGCTTAATAAAATTCCAACTAATACCTGAAAGGATGGTCCACTCAAGGACATAACTTAGTGGAATAAAGTTTATAGAAATTCCAAAAAGGATGATATATAAAAGAGAAAATGTTAAACTCTAGTAAGGAAAGTCACAACCAAAAAGATATAAAATATCAAGTGTTTCCTTTCATAGATCAAGGACAACATGAGTAAAAATCAAAAGTAAAAGTATATAAAAGGGAAATTATATACCTCATCAGATAAGTGACCTAGGACATACTATACACATTAACAAAAGTTGATGGTTAATTAAGTGAGTTCCACCCTAGAATAAGTTCTAAGGTGTTATGGAAGGATATATAATTGTAAAGGTTCCCATGAAATATTGTTAAGTTCGTAAAGAACCTATTATACTATAAGACTATGTAATTGTACAAATTGTCTTTCAATTTAATATTTTGATTAGTGCATCTATATGTAATGATGCAATTCATTTTGGAATGTGATTGTTTCTTCGGTTAGGGAATTTTTTTATGAAAGACAACTTATCCTTACCAAGTTATTATATTTCGTGAGCTATGCATCTTTCATTGGATATGCAAAGTTGGATCTATAGGTGCATTTGAGTAAAACAATATATAAATAATTGTAATTAATAAGAAGCACAAATTTTTTGTTCAAATATGGACTGAACTAGGGTCAAAGAGTGAAGAGTAGACACACATATAATACAAATTATTGTATGCAGGAATACATCATACATTATTAATTGTCTGACCTTCATACGAAAGTCGATGGATCTGACACCAAAGGTACATCTAGTGTAAATACATAATGGGAGTATATAAGAAACTCCTGGGTTAATAGCAAAAAGAAAATTTTAAGCTTAAGAACACCTTCCCAATAGTTTCCCCAAACACTGATGTGTGAAACTTTGTAACTTAATGTTCATGTCCACGCAGATATAAATGGGGTTATGGGGGTAACATCTCACAAACATGAACCTTTCCAATCTGCTGAATGAATTGAGATATGCCACATGTACTTCTTGTAGGAAATAATAAGAGTAAAATGATCTGTGTGCTTCTAGTTTATATAAACAAAGTATATATGGTGGTGCTTAGTGCTTTAGACCAATTTCAAGTAGCTTGCTTTTATACACTAGATTCAGAACGTGACTCTGAATTAGTAAACAAAGATTTGGTAAAGCAAAATGTTTTGCATAACTACGACTCATGATGATCTAAATATCTGATGTTAGTAGTAAAATGAGACATGCATCAAGTGAGATAAGAGAAAGGATAACAAGCTATGCAACAGATCATTGCTAAATTAATATGATGACTTCACTATATTGATGACTAAATGAAACTGGTAATTGAGATTATGTATACAATTGGTTCAATAAAATGCTATCCAACAATCTATTCAAATATATTTGACAATCATACAAAATGAAGTACATATTTTGTATCACTAATTTCTAGCAAGCAATATTGGGAAGTTTCCTGATAGATTGCATTGATAATGTTGTCTGGGATGAAAAGGACAATGTAAAAATTATAGCAGGAATCCATGTTAATAAATTTGATAACTTATCTCTTGATTCAAAGGTAACTTAATGTTAAAAAGAGGTGTTAACATGTAAATACCCTAAGATCACACCCTGGTACACAGTGTGCCTGAAAAACTTGAAGGGTGTGGAATTCAGAACATTATAAATTCATTATAACTCATGAAGGGGAAATGAATTTATACCTACAACGAATTATTCAGGGCCAACAAGCTGTTGAAAGAGGTGCAAAAAGAGCATATGACATTATTAGTTAAGTATGGATTACTTTTAAACAATCAGTATCTTGGTTAAAGATAAGGTTAAGTATCATAGTCAATAGTCTACTTTATAATTAAGAGGAAGTAATATTCCTTTGTTGTTAAAAACTTGCCCAAGTGGTAGATTTAATCCCAAGAACTCAAAGTTATAGATATCATAAAGTTATAGTATGCATGATTACTCTTATGATACTATTTTGCTGACATTGTACTATAACCACATGACACAAGAAAAATGAATTTATAAACAAAAGCACTTGAATACTTTGACATAAAGATTTTCATCGGTTGCAGAAGATGAACATGTCTAGGAAATTCCTTATTGTCCTAGCAATAAACTGAGCACAGTTCGTTCCACTTACTTAAAGGTAATATAAAGAAATGAAGGAATTTTTGGCATAATACTAACATTGTTAGAAACATGTGGATGAAGTAGATATCGTGCAGGTGATGCTATGGACATTGGTATGGTATATCAATGGTACAGATGGTACTATGTATAATCGGTACATATGGTACCTGTATGAATACATGTATTGCATAATAATATATGACATGTTTAGTTGTGTGTGTGAAATATACACTATGTGTAGGTACACACAAAAACACTAGGTTGTTGTCTAGTATGACAACCAACTTGGAATAAGTACGTAGGAAGGAAGCTAAGAAGTGATTCAAGGAGAAGTATGTGTTTTATTTTAGTTTTGTATACATGTGAATATGAGTCTGACCTATGAGGATTACAAGCGATCTATAATGGATGGTATATGTAATTTTGATGATTATGTGTGAGCTAACCTGATATGGTATTTTATGCATATTGATTTGGCAAATGTGCTAGTTGACTTGTTGTATGCAGAGAAATTGCAGGAAGCAAGTGTTCATCAGCAACACAAAGGATTGGAAGAATGTAGGGGAAGAACATGCATTTATTCAAATAAAATAAATGATGGGAAATATAAGTCATAGCTACTCAAATAGTGGTCTTGTATATTAAATTATGATATTAATTGTGGTAAACATAGTTGAGTTTCTGTATCTAAAAACTCTCACAAAATTTATTGAAACCAATGTTACAGGTAGAAAGCCTGGAAGGATATATTCTGGTGGAACTCCTTTGTAACTGATATATTTCTATCGGAATATCTGCATCATATGGTCAGACCATGGGAGCTTGTAAATTTAGAAACATCTACCTGTGGATGAGAAAATACAGTATAAGGTGCAGTAATACACTGAGGATGGTGTAAATTTAAGGGGGGGAGTATGTAACACCCCTCCCTTGTGTGTAAAATTTTGTAAACCTAAGCCGAGAAAAGCTTGGTTTGATGTGTAATATGAAAAGAAAATACTTTATGAAATAAATTAATTAATCACTTGGAAAAGTGAGACACCAAGAGATGAGATTCTTGCCAAATCCGATTGGTGAATGGGAAATAACAATTCTTCCATGATAAAGATTCTAGATTCAATTCCAGATAAGATGGATGGATTGGAGATAAATACCCATTGAGAAAAACATAAAATATTTGTGGGAGAGAAAGGCAAGCTTTTATGAGGAAAAGCCTCACGGGAGAGAAAGGCAAGCTTTTCTGAGAAAAGCCTAGGTAGATGGATAAAAAAGATCCATAAAAGTGGGATGCCACTAATGGAAGCCATATCATGAAAGAGGGTATTACATACCCATTTCAAAGATCAACAAGAGGCAGTTGATCCATGGAAATAACCTCGGCTCGGGGGTGAACTAGAAGAGTTAGTTCTAGGTTGGGTGGTGGTTCTCAGTTTTCCAAGTGGTGTTCTCTCTCCTAATCTAGTTGGATTCACATGCATGGGATATACTGTATGTGTACCTCTTACTTTTTATGTTGTGGAATCATTTAGCTTAGATGTATAGATGATTGAGTTATCTTTATTATGAGAATGATTGAATTCTTATGCATGTGACTCTTATTTCATCCAAGTGTAGAGTTAGTAATGGAAGCATAGTAGGTAGTTTGAATACTTGGGTCAAGGAGCTATTGAACACAGTTGCTTGTGGTAGAACCTGCATGCCTAAGTAGAATTGCATGTACTCACTTTGTTTATGAGATGATCATATATGGATGTGTGAGATATCTATTGAAACTAAATTTGATCACCATTAAAATTAGTGAAGGAACATAGTACGCCTCTAATTTTATGTGATATATCAGTTTTAAGTCGGAAAATATTTATGCATGAGACATGGATGCCTACAGAATAGTTATGGTGTAATGCTTCAAATTGTATAGCTTATGGTTCATGTTATATTTGACATGCATTATGCTTCATGGGAATTGCATTCAATGGAGCTAATTTAGCTAATTATGAATGTTGAATAAAAATTAGGTCAATAACACTTTTGACTATGTCAGTAGGACTAAGATCACGATGCATGGCCATGCTAGATATAGTAGACTCAAGATAATGTTCCATTAATGCTTGTTTGGAGTCAGCAAATAATTTTACGGGTTGCATGCCATGACTAATTCGTTTCTCCAAATTGTAAATTATGCTTAAAGGTTGATCTAATATATAATTCTTATAAATGAATCTCAGAGACCACATAGTGGATCCAGTAAAACATAGGAGTATGTAGTATTATAGTTCATTACTTTGATGTTGTTCAATTGTTAAAGAATATGAGGATAGTTGCATGAGTAATATTTTTTCATGTAATTTTCGAATAATGTTACTTGTGTCAGCGGTTGAAAATTAACATTAACCGAAGAAAAATTAAAGAAAAAGGGCTTGGTAGGTAATTCTCAAAGTAGGCTCAAGGAGGTATGTTACAAATGGTATGGCAACCAACCTGGAGTGTAGATAATTACTCCTATATTTCAATCCTGGAGGGGAGTATGTAATATTATAGTTCATTTCTTTGATGTTGTTCAATTGTTAAAGAATATGAGGATAGTTGCATGAGTAATATTTGTTCATTTAATGTTGGAATAGGGTTACTTGTATCAGCAATTGAAACTTAACTTTAACTGAAGAAAAGAAAAAGAAAAAGGGCATGCTAGGTAATTCTCAAAGTAGGCTCAAGGGGGTATGTTACATCAACCTTGGTAATGATGGGCAATATGATTATGCATGAACAACACAAATATCAATATCTTCTTTTTGCTCATCTTACATTCTTAACATTTCTACTTGTTCGCTTAGATTGTTAAGAATTTATGTTTTAAAGTTATCCAAGTTCAGCTTTACTTACCGATATTGATGTTGATTTACTTACTTTCCTTTCCTACTGATATGCACTTGCATTTTTCACAATTGTTTTCAAATGATAATTAGTATACATCACCTCTACTCATTAGATCAAGGAGATCAATCCAATCATTCCTAATTGTTCTAAGTAAGAGGGTTTTTAGTGTGTCAGATCCTAAATGATTTAATTTCTCCCTCTTAAAATTATACAAGAATCTCTCTATTATATCCTCAAGGCTCTCATCCTCTGTTTGAGTCATTCTAAATATTTCATCCTTAAGATCATGGTCTTTATATTTTTCTAGAAATATCTTTTGCATATCATTCCATGATCTTATTGAATTAGTCCCTAAACTCATGAACAATTTAAGATCTCTATCCATCAACGTTGCGAGAAACAATATCAATTTTGAGTGTTTCATAAGTAATCGTAAGATCTACAAAGGATTTCAAATTCAAAGAGAAATGTTTCTAGATCCTCTGACCTCATACCATGGAAGTTTGGAAGGAAATATTGAGGGATGTTCTCCATATGAACACTGATATCAACATCTTGAATGGGAAATCCAAGAGGATCTTCTTCATCATCATCATCTCCAACCAATTCTTCTACCTTATCTGCCACCTATTCTTCTTCTACCCACAAAAGTGGATGGTGATGTGGCTGTTACTGCGCAAGTTTTCTCCACAATAAGACTAAGAAATACATGCCTCTAGAGGAAAATTTGAATTGGTGCTTATAAAAAATAACGAGGAATAATTTTCCTTGAAAGGAGGAAGATTTCCCCTCCAAAATCCCTCAAATAGTGGATCTAGTTCTTAACAATAGGAATATGCAGTAAATGTCAGGGAGCACATTCCTAGATTTTCTCAATCACCGGAGCTATAGTATTTTTGCAATAATTTCATAATATCTTGTTCATTTATTATCTAATTTTTATCCTCCTGTAGCAGGGAAAAAGTCCCTAGATTATCTCTTCCTCCAAATCTTCATAATCTACCTAATGTTCTCACAATTATTCTACAAAAATAAATAATATTAGACACAAATATGCAATTATCTCTAAACCTTCCTCATGAACATATTAAAGTTAAAAATATGTCATATAATGCAAAAAGAGAGGTTTAATGTGTTGAAGGATGGTTAGGTGGGTCTTAATTTATGTCTAATTTGGAGACCCATCACCAACTACACCATAGATTATGTGATGCCCAATATAAATTGAAATTCCATACAAATTCCACATTACCAGCCACTTATATGTTTTGAATGGAGTCATATGTTAGGTGCATACAAAAATTCTTTCAAGATATACACTTATATCCTCAATTATTAGTTACTCATTAACACAAAAAAACTAAATTATAATGTGTAACAATTAATAACAACATCTATTATTTTCAATTACTAGTTATGCATTGACCCGACCAAACCAAATTCTACTTTGTAACAATTAACAACAACATAGGATATTTCTATTTTAAATTTGATGGGTATATTAGATTTGTATGTAGATTATAAATTATAACTTGCATACCACACATATTCTCATATTATGCTAGTTACAAACCCCATTCTTTGGATAACATATTTTATCACTTGTGTTATACATCATAAGCCATAAATTCTTATAGATTTCATTAACAACCTTGCTAAGGAATCTACTCTGCAAAATCTCAATGTGTAAAACATCAAACAACATTACCATTCATTAATGGGTAACCATATGCCATCTCATGGATCCAAAATGGATTTGTAAGGAGTAGATTCACTTTGAGAAATTTATAATTTTGATTGGAAATCTATTATGCTCTCCCTGTATAAATATTAATCCATGTATTGAATATCCCATACCAAACTTTGAATTGGCATATTAATCCATGAAATGAATTGAACCATTGAATTTTTGAATTTTTTCTTCCAATTTGACCCAAGGAGAATTTTAGGGATGGAAATTTATTTTAAGGTTTAGAAACATTGGTAAATCTTACTAGTCACTAATATGCAAATTGTAAAATGTTTGGCCATATTTTTGAAAAAGTATTCAAATATATATAAATTTTGGCAATTTTTAAGGTAAAATAATTTTATACTAAAATTTTTGGGCAAATAACTATTATAAAAAAGGGAAATTGGCCAATCCTTTTTGTTGAAAAAATGGAAAATTAGCCCATGTGCAAATGTTAGCCCCAAAACAAATACAATACAAACTTTATCTTCTACATTTTGATGATAGATTGTAGCTTTCTCTGTGGAATTATCCTTGGTGTTATTTGGGTTTTCTTCAACCTAAAAAGACTCGAAATCATCTATATTGATTTCTACAGATATTATTTTACTGGATTTAGTTTTGATTAGGGACAACCATGCATTTGATTCCAATAGAATATTTTCTTACAATGTGCGAGTAGAATCATGCTTTCATTAGTAACCTAACTATTCTCCCCATTCCTAAATTCCAAAGAGGATTATTGAGATAAGGAGTTTGTTCTTGATCATGAATTCTCGAATAACCCTACATTAACACTTGTATTTCTAGGTTATTACTTTTGTTCTATGGTCTCCATTTCCTCTTCATTTGATAGTCTCTATGGTGAATGCCAATATAAACATAAAAATAAAACTAAAAATAAAGAAACACACATATTTATGATATTCAAGAGCTCTGAAATGATCAACACATTGTTATTCACATAGGCAAATCTATATGCCTCACATTCTTTAGTATGATGAGAACCCCATCCCAATTAAATGATAATTGTCTGGAATGCAACAAAAGGATATTCCCACATAAAATCTAAAAAATTAACCTCAATTCTTAGACTACATTTCAAGCCTCTATTCCATGAAGCTATAATCCATATTATCATTGGAGTTATATTCATTATCATGGTGTCAATAGAAACTTATTTGACATACCTAGTACAAATAAGCTCAAGCCAAGGGCCTTAGTGGCTTTGAAACATATATCTAAGGGTTGAATGAATGGACCTCTTGCTATTAATGCCTTTTAACCATTGTCACAATTTTAAGAAACCCAACATTGTTTTTTTTATTTCTTCCCATTTGGGATAATCACACATGGGGTTTTCATCACCTTGTTAAGGCATCATGCACAAGACTCTCCACCATGGATGGATGCATGGTCATGTTAGACTTATGACTTGGCATTTGACTTGTGGATTGGTGCATGACTTCATAAGTGATAGTACTTATGAAACTATGTTGAGACCTTTACTAGAATAAGAATCTTGGTACTTATGGAACTAATTTGAGACTTTTACTAGAATAAGAATGATTGGGAAAATTGGAAAACAAACTAAATTTTATTATGTAAATTGGAATAGTGGACTAAGAATGATTGGGGACAAAGGAAAGCAAACTAAATTTGCAAAGAGTTGATTATTAGAGGAAATTTCATACTAAAAGTGCCCATGAAATTTTCATGTACATAATATGTAAACCAATCAAAATCCTTTAAATTTAAAAAGAGATAGATGTAAATATTTTGGAGGGAAAAGAAGAAAACTACTTTTTTAATTGTATTTTTGGCTTATCTCTTTATAGGTTTATTCAAATTTCAAGTGTAGATATTCATTGGACACGGAATCAAATTCCACATTCAATGAGTACCCATTATGCATACTTTTGAGAAGACCCACATTGATAAAAATTAAAGATACAAGCATGTTTAGCGATATGCTTTTTTTTAATGTATCTTCAATTTTTATCAATGTGGGTCTTCTTTGAAGTATGCATAATGGATACTTGTTGGATATGGGATTTAATTCCGCATCCAACAAGTGTCTACACTTGAAATTTGACTAAACCTATAAAGAGATAAGCCAAATACAATAAAAAAGTAGTTTTCTTCTTTTCCATTGAAAATTTATAACTCTTATTTTATTATTTTAACTATTATTTTGTTATTTTTCCTTAGAAAACTACTTTTAAACTAATTTTTTTTTTGTATAAAGAGTTTTTCGGAATAAGTCACATTGAATATTTGGGTCAATGCATTTCAAACCAACAAGTGTGGTTCATCTTCAGGACACGATGAAGAAACATATGCAGGAAGAGGGTTAAATAGGAAGAAGGCCAACCTAAAAGTTAGAAGAAAATGGCTATGTTTGACTCTGGGAGAGAGAGGGGACAGGTTTAATAATAATTAAATTAATAGATATATAAATATTTAATTTTAATATTAAATTGGTTAACGACTATATCTTATTAGGATTAATAATATTCAATTCTTTTTTACTTTATCAATTTGTACATCAATGTATATAAAAATAACTAAAGATTAAAACTATACTAAGGATTAATTAAACCAAAGGGACGGAGAGACTTACAAGGAGAGGGTGGAAATCTAACAACTACTAATATTCTAGCCATCATCCCTATTAATATTACTGGAAGACCTCTCAATTTCAATGGCTTCCCTAAAATTACGATGATGAAAATGAGGAATCTTAGCGATAACCCTAGCCTCCTCAATGCATATATGATGCTTGGTCTTCTCAACATGTTCGGCTAAAGCTAAGGATTTGGTCCTCCAGTGTTTAATATCAACAACGTGTTCCTTAATCCTCTAGTTTATAGAACGATCGGTTTCACCTATGTATGAGGTACCACAGGAACAAGGGATGATATAAACACCTTTCATATTCATAGGGCTCACTTGGTCTTTAACAGACTTAAGGGAACTCCTAATGGTGTTGATGGGTCTAAAGGTCAAGGGAATATTATGCTTCTTCAGGATTCTCGCAATCTTGTTAGTCGCCCCTTAGATGAAGGGGAAGTGGACTCCTGAACTGTGGTCAGAGGGTTACTTCTTGACCTTGGTACCTTTTCTTAATTTGAGGAAGCCTTTGACACCCTGCTACCTACTATATCCATTCTGGACAAAAACATTAAGGAGATGGGACTTTTCTTTACCAAAATGGTCTTCATCAGAAATTCTCAAAGAACGAGTGCTAACATGCTGAGAACTCCTATCTTATGAGCAGGAAAATGATGGGAACTGGCATGAAGATACTCCTCAGTGTGAGTCTTCTTTCAATAAACATCATGGGAGAAAGAACCATCATCTTTCCTAGAAATGAGGACATCAAGAAAAGGCAGGCAACCATTAACGTCACGCTCCATCGTAAACTGGATGGAGTTAGATAGATTATTGAGATGTTGGAAAAAGAGATCTAATTTCTCAGGTCCATGCTACCAAATGGTGCAGGTGTCATCAACAAACATTTTCCACAGCTTGGGTTTAAATAAAGCTGAGGATAAAGATTTGGATTCAAACTCTTCCATGAACAAGTTAGCAACAATAGGGGACAGGGGGAACTCATGGAAACCCCACAAGTTTTTTCATATAACACACCTTAAAAACATAAAAAAGTGGAAGTGAGGCAAATGTCAACTAACTTAGGCTTGTCGGGATCCGTTAGGCAAAAGATGACATCAAGGGCTTCTTTAATAGGGATGCAAGTGTACAGGGAAACCACATCAAAAGTAATAAGATTATCGCCAGGTTCAAATTTCATATCTTTTAACTCATTAACAAAAGAAGAGGAGTCTTTGACAAAGGACTTCGTCTGCCCCACCATGGGTTTTAGCTTCATGGCTAAAAACTTAACTATAAGGTATTATTAAGAATTTCTAATGAAGACCATTTTGGTAAAGAAAAGTCCCATCTCCTTAATGTTTTTGTCTAGAATGGCGATAGTAGACAGCAGGGTGTCAAAGCCTTCCTCAAAGCAAGAAAAGGTCCCAAGGTCAAGAAGGAACCCTCCGACCGCAATTCAAGAGTCCTCCTCCCATTCATCCAAGGAACGACAGACAAGATTGTGAGAATCTTGAAGAAGCATAATATTCCCTCAACCTTTAGACCCCTCAATACCATTAGGATTTCCCTTAAGTCTGTTAAAGACCAAGTGAACCCTATGGATATGAAAGGTGTTTATATCATCCCTTGTTCCTGTGGTACCTCATACATAGGTGAAACCGACCATTCTATAAACCAGAGGATTAAGGAACACGTCGCTGATATTAAACACGAGAGGACCAAATCCTCAGCTTTAGCCGAACATGCTGAGAAGACCAAGCATCATATATGCATTGAGGAGGCTAGGGTTATCGCTAAGATTCCTCATTTTCATCATTGTAAGTTTAGGGAAGCCATTGAGATTGAGAGGTCTTCCAGTAATATTAATAGGGATGACAGCTAGAAAATTAGTAGTTGTTGGATTTCCGCCCTCTCCTCGTAAGTCTCTCCATCTTTTTTTTTTTTTTATGTAAACAATTTGTATTACCATTATGATAGAATTAACTTGCATTATAATTATTTTTGTAAATATTATAGATTCATTAATCTTGATTATACATATAAAATTAAAATAAAAAGAATGAATTTTACCCTAATTAGATAGTCATTATGTCGATTCACTTAATATATATATACTACTAAATTCTTATATTAATATGAATGTTTTTTTTTCTTTTGTTTAATATTAATATTGATATGTGTTTTATCGTTTTTATATATATATTATATATTTAATCTTTATTATCAAGTTTTAATCTATCTATCTATCTATCTATCTATCTATATATATATATATATATTTGATTATATATAATTAATCCTTATTATAGTCTTAATCTTTAGTTATTTTTGTATATATTGATGTACGTAAAAAATAATTGAATATTATTAATCCTAATTATTATTAACCCTGTCCCTTCTCCTTCCCAGAGTCAAGCATAGTTGTTTTCTTCTAACTGTTAGGTTGACCTGTCTTCCTATTTAAAGCTCTTCATGGATTTGTTTCTTCATCGTGTTGTGAAAAAAAACCACACTTGTTGGTTCGTTCTAACTGTTAGGTTGACCTGTCTTCCTATTTGAAGCTCTTCCTCGATTTGTTTCTTTATAGTGTCGTGAAGATGAACCACACTTATTGGTTCGAAAAGCGTCGACCCAAATCTTTAATATGACTTATTCAGAAAAACTCTTTATACATTATAATGTAGATCACAAAAGCTTAAATTAAAATTTCTTTTAATAAATAAGAAATTATTATATTAAAATAATTAAAGACAATAAAAGAACTTAAATTAAAAAAAAAAAAAAATAGCCATAAAAAATTATTCAATTATTATCAATTATAAGAGCAAATTATTATATTGTAGCTTATAAAAAAACACAATATAATATGGGTTTTAAGAATACATAAATATAATAAAATGAGTATATCGTCAAAATGTATGTAAGCCAATTATATTGAAGAATCAACCTTTACTGGACTAAGAAGAATGATCGAAAAAATTAGCCATGAAAGATTATTCTATTATTATCCATTATAAGAGCAAATTATTATATTGTAGCTTATAAAAATACACAATATAATATGGGTTTTAAGAATACATCAATATATAAAATGAGTATATCATCAAAATGTCTGTAAGCCAATTATATTGAGGAATCAACCTTTACTGGATTAAGAAGAATGATCGGGGACGATGGAAAGCAAACTAAATTTATAAAGATTAGAGATAATAGAAAGTAATCTAAATTTACAAAAAGTTGAAAATAAAAAGATATTATCTTATGGTTTATAAGAATCGATTATTATATTATGGTTATAAGAGTAGAGAGTATGACTACATCATCAAAATGCGTAAAAGGAATTTATATTGAAGATCACAAGGATTGGAGAATAGATTATTATATGGGTTATAAGAGTAGAGACTAGAGAGTATAATAAGTACATCAAAATGCGTAAAAGGAATTTATATTGAAGATCACAGGATTGGAGGAGAATGCTCAGAGAGGGGCTTATAATTGCGTTTGTGATCATAATTGTAATATTGACATTTTATCATTAAAATCATGTACCAGAATGAGAATAGTGGACGGGAAATCCTAAACAGAGTTGTGACATCATCTCTGAGACTTGTACTTTAACTTTCAAATTGATTTAAAAAACTTTAGTGCACACAAAATATAATATAAGACTTATTTGTCATGTATATAAAATTATAATTTACACAACCTGCCTGTACAAGTAAAAATAAAATACTAATATAGAAAGAAACCCCAATTATCTGCAGAATAAAAAAAGATGGCTATTGTAGTTGCCAATTATGATGTTATTATGACATTGAAATTGTATGTAACAGTCATGATTATGGTGATTTCCAGGTGGAAACCCACACCAAAGGAGTTGAAGCCCATTTGAGAACCAGTCGATTTCGACCTACCAATGCTACTTCATAACATCTCCCAGACCCTTTACATAACTCTAGAGTATATTTTGCATACATAACGTTCTCACTGGTTATAGTACCTTCACCATAACCACACTTGACAGCAATGTCAACAACATTGGATTCTCCATTCTCAGGGCTCTTCATGAGTCTTCTGGACATGGCCGGGCCAAAGAACATGCGCTCCACCATAGCTCTTGCAAGACCATGCTCAGGCAAGCCAGCTTCAAGAGAGTCAAAAATGGTGCAGAGATCCTTCAAACAACCAGCAAAGCTCTCTATGAAATCACCTCTCTCGGCAATATCGTTACCATGGGGACCAGTAACAACTGTAACAGCTTCTGGATTCAGGTGACGAGCGCCACCTAGAAATTCCAATAATTGCTTTTTATTTCGCAGCTTGACCATGTGAGGCAGTTGCCACATGCAGTTCACTATTACAATCTCACCATCCTCAGACATGAGATCTTTCAGGCCCTTTAAATCAGTTTCCTGAAACAAAAATGGAATCCCCAGAGACTCAGCATACTCAGAAAGCCTTCTGCCAGTGTGTTTACAGCATTCAGTATAGAGCACAGCAGCATCATCATCATCATCAACCCACTTTACCGTAGTAATCCTCAAGTGATCAATTTCATAATCTCCATTACTCCTCAGGGCCTCCATTAATGGTGGCCACTGCATACCCTCCATTATATCAAAGTCAATGATATGGATTCCCACATTAGTACTCCCAGTCCCTGCTACTGCTTCAAGAATGCACTGGTTAGCAGTAAAGTGACCTATTCTTATGTAAGGATAAGCAACATGCAACAACTTGAGAGCTCCAAGAAAATGCTCTTTGGCACTACTAGTACTCATGCTTTTATCATTGGGTTCCAAATGACCCAGAGAATTGATATTATTGGAGCAAACCAGAGCATTAAAAAGATAATAAGCCACTCTCTCCATGGTGGATCCAGTAGGAGAAACCAACCCTCTCAACCTGCAGAGTATGACCTCTGCTAGGTCTTGTGTTCCCTCTGAGATTGCCTCTGCACATGCTGTCAAGAGATGCAGTAGTCTCAACCCTTTGTACTCCACTTCACTTATGGTCTTCAAGTCCTTAGAAGCTCGATTTTCATGGCTGCCTGCATGATCGATATCGACAGAAGACGAGCCTGCATTATCAGTCTCGATTGATTTGCAGCTGCTGTTTGCAACAATGGCATCATCAATCCGAGGGCACGATACTGCATCTTCTTGAAAATTATTATTAACATCTTGCAGCTCCACATCCATTAAATGCTCTTCAATTGCCTGCAAGTTTGCTGGCAAGGAAGGGTTAGGGCTAGGGTTACTATTACTAGTATCACCCGAGCAGCCATTGATGTCCACGTCGATGATTAAATCATCCCAAGAAGACCACTCTGGTGCATCCAAATCCACATCCATTAACTGTTCCCCTTCTGCAACATCATAAGTAATACCACCATCAGGGGGATTATTGCTGAATACATGATCCCATTCTTGTTCAGAAAACCATGAGTTATATGATCCCATTCCAGTTTCCTGCATGCAGCTCCCTATGACCTGCATTTTGTAGAAATTAATATAAAATATCTTCTTCTCTTCTTGATCGAGAAGAAGAAGAGAAAAAAAGGGCCTGCAGGGCCTCCAAGGGGCGGGGGTGAACAATTCAATGATGTTATCATCAATTTTGATTGATATATAGAATTGCAGCGACATTGGCAGTGATTGAATATTACGTTTTTTTTTTAATGAGGGGACGTGGGCATTTAATTAATTTTCCTCAAATTCATGGGAACCACCCACAAGTGATGGACTTTCGTGTTGAGTGGGTGGCTGAAAAAATGAAGTGAGCGGTGTGACTTTCATTTCAAGGCATCACGTGTAGTACGTCCCTGCATAGCAAAATGGGGGCACCATGGATTGGACACAAATTTCCAAGGCTACAACTTGCCTCCAAACCAAACGACCAACCCAATATATCACAAGTCAACCAACAACGACCCTACGAGATCGCTGCAATGTTTCAGCGACCTATACTCGTCCTTGGGGACTTCAAAAATTTCAGCCCTAATTTATAGAAAAAATTACAGAACTTATAGCTTTCCATTGCAAATTTTTTTAACATGCAGAGATTCACATGGACATTAATTATGTTTTACCTTACATGGTCAGATTCAGTATTTGATTTTCATGCTTAAGCTTTTGTTTTTGTTCAAGTCAAACTAGCTAATCCACGTTCTGACCTAATTATTTGACAATTTTTGAACATATGTTTTTTTTGGGGTGCTCTTTGGATGGAAGAACGTTGACAAAATTACTTTCTTTCCCTTTTCTTTCTGATTTCTTTTCTATTTTCTCTTCCCATCCTAAATTATTTTATTCATATTATACCTTTAATAATAAAGGAAGAAGAGTTGGTTCTTTGGTTGATATTCATGGTTGGAGTGATCATTACATCTTTTTGTTGAATAACCCATGGGGAAAATTGTCTTGGAATGAATATTATTTTTTAGCTTTGTTTTCGGTTTTTTTTAAAGAGAGCCTTTAACATGTGGAAGATATTTTTTTGGATGGTATGTATTAAGACCATTTTATAAAGTATTATTATTAATATTTATATTTATATAAATTTATTTTATTTTATTATTAGTTTAAATTATATATAAAGAATTATTTCAAAAACTATATAGGGTTAAAGATATGTAATGGTGTTTTTGATATAGGTTATTTTATTTTATAAATTTATTTAGCAAAGTATTATTTTTTCTTTCTTGAATTTCTATAATTTTTAAGATGAGATTTTGTATCTCTATCTAAATTGTTAGTTTCTAACTCTAATCTTTTTATTTTAAGCTACCTTGGAGTGTGTTAATTGTTGCATGCAGTCATCTTCTTTGAATAAGATCCATTGAATAGTAGTGGCTAGTTATTTAATGTAAAAGGGTTTACTTTATAAGGCTCACTAGATAAATGGTATCCATTAGTGACATATTACAAGTAGTTAAGGCTTTCACTAAAGAAAAGCTAGTTAAAAAGATATGAGATGATGCCATTTTTTTCTTTCATTTCATAATTAAAGTTATACTTGGTGGAATGTCACCCCATCTTAAGATGTAAGTTAACATTGTTTCCATCTTCAAATTTAAGGGTACCTCTTACATATTTCATATTGTTATCTGTTATATATGGTTATTGCAATTAGATTTTGGATATACTTTGTTTTGTTTCAATTTTAAGGGTTATGGAACACTACAAGTAGTATGAGAGCTTTTATGGAGCCAACATGCCTCCAAATTTTAGCCAAAATAAAAACTACATGGCTCGAAATTTTCATTTCAATTTTAAGGGTTAAGGAACACTACAAGTAGTATCATAGCTTTTATGGAGCCAATATGCCTCCAAATTTTAGCAAAAAAAAGAAAAAGAAAAAACAAAACTAGAGACATGCTCTAACTTCTTTAAATAACATAGTGATCTATTATTCAGTGGGTAAAAACTTGGTTGGGCAAGAATAAATCTAGAAAATACAAGTAAAGTAACTTTGTTGGAAACCCTTGTAACCCTTGTTACTACCCCTTCTAGTGGTATAATATAAGACAATACCTATATATGCAATCTAACTTTCACATACCTTCAGATAAATTGGAAGTTCCCTAGATATACTTCAAACTAACTCTAGGTCAATAAATAGACTATAATTTTACCATAGCACATTGAGAACAATAGTTGGGGAGCTCAATCTCTATTACCTAGATCATCATGTCATATGACTAAGGGGATCTATAAGCCTCCTTTGTTAGTGCCCTAAGATATTTGGTCAAGTACTTCTATTGCACCCCACAAGTATATCAAAGAGCTATATCACCTAACATTCCTCTTTCTATAGGACACTAATAACCATGGATTTTGTAGCCAACCAACACAATTCGTACATCTATGCATCCATAGGGATTTTGGAGATTCTATCAATAAAATAAAATATTAAAAAAAATATGGATTTTTGTAATATCATTGTGGAATACCTATTCAAAAGATTTTTGTTGTTATGATAATCACATAGAACTCCCTCTCAAGTAACCCTTTTGCTTGTGGACCCAATTGTACATTGATTTCGGGTATATATGAACATAGCCATTTCAAGCCATTAATTGTAATGAGATAAGTGGAGAATAACACTCCACAAAATTTAGAGGTCCCATGGGTCAAACTTGTAACATGACCAACTCGAAGAATAAAAAACAAACCCAATCCATTCAACACAAATATTTAGATAGAAAGCTTGCTAATGATGAGGATATACTCAAAATTATCAATGAAATAATGAAATAGTGAAATCACATAGAAACTCCTCGAAACGTTGGGTAACCAATTAAATATTAAGGTAAAAAATCAAAATATTGAGCCAACGATGGAGGAATAATTCTCTTACCAAAAAAGTGCAAGACACACACATGTTTCAAGATAACCCCTATTCATACCTTCGAGATCACAATTCATGGCACCATTTTCCAAAAATTAACAAAAAAAATGTTTTATTGGTCTAATTTCTCAAGGTGGGCTACACAAATGGAACACTATTTTCGTCTCTATGGACTTTCTAGTGACCTACATAAGATAAGAGTGTGGGTCTTATATTCCGATGATGAATGTTGCAATGGTGGCAATGGTATAACAAGGCTTGTAAAGAATATAGTTCATGGACCCATTTTGTGTAATTACTTTATGCTCTTTCTGAATGTGACAATCACCATTTGGGATGTCTAAAAGAATTGCACCAAACCAACATAATTAAGGAATATAGTAACTCCTTTAAGCAATTTGCAAACTTCACACAAAGTTAGTCTAGTTTATATTTTTAAATGTTTTAATAGTGGTTTCAAGGAAGCAAATCGAGAAGATATCATGATGCAGATCCCACAAATG
This sequence comes from Pinus taeda, assembly GCA_000404065.3. Classification (NCBI taxonomy): domain Eukaryota; kingdom Viridiplantae; phylum Streptophyta; class Pinopsida; order Pinales; family Pinaceae; genus Pinus; species Pinus taeda. Next base: position 10,963 of record APFE030577565.1, on the reverse strand, counting down.
TGGTTGGAAGCTTGTCATAGAGATAAAGAATTTGATATAGTGATCAATACACAAACCAAGATACCATTACTCGCCACTTGTCCTAGCCTCTTGTTGATGGTGTTGGATACCGCCAACATACAGTGGGTATCCATGGTGTGAAGTCCCAATTAGACCTCACACCGTTTGGAGTAGGAGCCCCATCCAGAATATAAGCCTGACCACCATAACCCAAAGGTTTGTCTTGGTTTCAACAGATAACATAATATATTATATACATAAACCTTGAATAAGCAAGTAAGATGACATTGTGAAGATCCAATTGCATGATGTAAAAGGAAACCTTCACGAGGGGAGACAAAAAGTGAGTCTCTAAGAGGAAAGCAATAGTACTATCCTAGAAGAGGCATATGCGAGCATGGAAAGGTTCATTAGAGAAATAGTTCAGAAAACGGTATTAAGGCGAATACAACAAACATTCAACAAGATAAGTACTAAAACCATTGAAATAGTTCAATTTCTCGAGTGCATATGAAAAAAACATAGACAGTAAACATCCCAAGCATAGTCCTAAAACATTGGTGATACATGCATGAAAATGTGTTGGCTCATAGAGCTTCAGTTATAAGGTGAAAGATCCAAGTACATCAATTACAATGGCGAGCACTAGCTTCAATAGTGGAACATTAAGTCACTTCTTTCTTCTCCAAAGAATAATTTTCTCTCTTATGCCATGTAGAGAAGCCAAGACTAGCTCTCCAAAGCTTAAGCCTCCAAAAGCCATTTGCTTGAGTTATGAGGTTTCTTTTATAACAAGAGGAATGACCTTTCATATCCTCATGACTCTTGGATTATCCCCATGACTCTTGGACTTCTAGTGTGTCCTTTGGACTTCTAAACAATTCTTGAACTTCTAAATGACTTTTGGACTTCTATACAAATTTTGTCCATATATGACTATGTGACTCTTCATGTTCCACATATGACTTTTGGAATTCCACTTATTTTTCTTTTACAATGATTAAAATACTAGATCATAACCTCCACATCATCATATGATGAGACTTGACATGTCACTATATTTGATGACTGGGACTTACAGTGACTAATGACATGGGCATTCTCCAATGGTGATACAAATACCACTTTGTCTTTGCTCTTTGTTTATATTTTGATTGTGGTGCTTTCACCCTCAAAAGGGTCTTAAATCTTGGAGTCTTTGGGGTGCTTAAATCATCAAGTTTCAAGTGTGTTCTCGGTTCTTTTCATGCTTCCTTTGTTTATCCTCTTTGCCCGATATTCCTCGTGTGTGCTTGCCATGAGATCCCTGAAATACCTGTTTCTATAATCACCCATGATGAGAAACTATTAGCCTAAAAATATCATAATCGACCATGTTTTATGAGTATTTCTGTTTATGCCTTTTCAGTGCACTCAAAAGGGTCAGAGGGGATTTTCGGCACATGGGAGCACTTTGAAAGGCTAAAGGGCTCAAGGGGAAAGGCTTTGTGGCTTCGACATGTGCTCATGCACTCAAGAGAGGGAGACAATTAAGGTAGGGCAGATGACGCAAGTCCGAAGGATGAAGGGGAAGGCTTTGGGCTACCCAAGTGCAATGTGCGCTCAAGGGTGAGAAGGAGGGCACAACTCTTCTAGTTAAAGGAGTGCTCTCAAGGAGGGCACATCTCTTTGGGTCGAAGGAGTGCTCTAAAAGAGGGAAAATCTCTTCGGGTCGAAGGTGTGCTCTCAAGGAGGGTTCCTCTCTTTGGGTTGAAGGATTTCTCTCAAGGAGGGCACATCTCTTTGGGTTGAAGGAGTTCTCTCAAGGAGGGTGCATCTCTTTGGGTCAAAGGAGTTCTCTCAAAGAGGTTACACATCTTTAGCTAAAAGGAGTGTGCTCAAAGGAAACCAATGAGGGTGCACAGTGTAAGTATGAAGGCTGAAGGATGATGCTTCATGCCTTCAAAGTGCACTCATGTGCTCAAGAGACCAAAGAGGATGCATGGTGCAATTCTGAAGGCTGAAGAATGATGCTTCATGCCTTTGAACTATGCTTAAGCACTCAAAGGGTCAAGAGGGTGCATGGCATATTGTGGAAGGCTGGAGGGTGGGGCTTAAGGCCTTTGGGGTGCAATCATGCACTCATGCACTCAAGGAGGGCACATTCCTTCAAGTCAAAGGAGTTCTCCCAAGGAGGGTGCATTCCTTCAGGTCGAAGGAGCGCTCCCAAGGAGGGAAAATTCCTTCAAGTCAAAGGAGTGTGCTCAAAGGAAGATTTGATTTTCTGAAGGGTGTAATTCAGAAAAAGGAAGGAGATTCATGCTTTGGGAATGTGCCCAAATTTCAAAGAGGCTACAAGGTGCACTTTCGAACAACAAAGGGTCTCCCATCAAGGCCTCAAAGTGCACTCATGCGCTCTTAGCCTTAATGGGCTTGTTTTGCAACTGAAATTTATCTAAGTCTAGATGATTGGTCAAGGGGTGAGCAAGATGATTTATAGACATAAATCCATGTGAAACACATACTAACTCATCAAGAAAATGTAGAAAATCTCGATCAACAATGAATATACATCAAAATGCCACTTTATGCACATTCCCCAAGTATAACCAGTGAAGTGTGTGAGACTATGACCCGAAAGTGTTGTTTTAAGACAACAAAGGTGTTATGACCATGAAATGCATATAGAGATGTTCTATTCAAAGTGATTAAACTTGATATCATTCAAGAACACTTATGACATACAAAGCAACATGAAACAACACTTGACGAATGATGTGACACTTGATACGACAATGAAGTAGGCTTCAAAATTAAAATGTGGTGAAAATTTTGGAGGGTGTTGTAGCAACGACAACACCTCCATATTGTGACTACCCCAAATTAATATAATTTATAAATAATCCACATCCACAAGTTATCTCCTAAATAAATGGTAGAATGTGACCACCTCCATCTTTGTTATAATTTTGATGAGTGATATTTCAAAGGGAAAAAATGTAATGATAAAAATGAATGAAAATGGATGTATCTCCACATGGCTATACAGAGGATATTCATGTTGAAGGTACCCTTAAATAAAATTTGGAAGACACCACCCCCCAACTTATGAAATATGAATCCCCCTTGCAATCTCCTTATGAGGAACTCCAAATTTCTCTCCATGCCCTATCAAATTTCGTGACGCCCAAAACATTAAAATTGATTGGATACATCAAACATTGCAAAGTGATTATGTTGATTGATAAGGGAAATACCCACAATTTTATCCATAGGACAGTGGCAAAAGAAACCCATTATTATGTGTATCCGATTCCTAGTTTTTGAATTATTATCACCAATGGTGGTACAATGAAATATGGAGGACAATATGGAAATGTGTAAATAAAAATTGGTAAGTATCATATCACCACTTACACATTTTCCATTAAAATGGGTGATTGCGATATATTTATTGGGGAAGAATGGTTATCCATTTTGAACGAGTCACCATGGGTCTCAAATATTTATACATGAAATTGAATTGGGAATGGAAGAAACATAACCTCAAGGGGCTTACATCCAGTTCCCCTAAAATGATTACCTCTCATCATATGGAGAATTGATTGAAGAAATGCCACTCTAGTGTTATTGCATTGTTAAATTCCATACAACTAATTGGCACCATACCACAAGACATTCACCCTTATTTGCATCTAGAGATCTCTAAGCATTAATAGGTATTTGAAGTCCCATAAGGTTATGTCCTTCTTGTGAGAACATGACAATGGTATTCTCGCTATTCAAGGAAGTCAAGCACTCAATGTGGATCCTTGCTATCAACATTTTGCGTATAAAAATGAAATCGAAAAGATAATTCATGAATTACTAAATCAAGAAGTCATATATCCTAGTATTATCCCTTATCACCACCAATGATGGAATAAATAAGGAAGGTACTTAGAACATGTGTCCCAATTTCAAGGCTCTTAATAAGTTGAGTATCATGGAAAAATTTCCTAACCTAGTTCTTTATGACCTCTTGGATGAACTTCATGGAACCCAGTTTTCACTAAAATTGATTGTTGTTCTAGCTACCACTAGATTAGGATAAAACAGAAGGTGTCCATAAGACTACTTTCCTTTACATAGAAATGCCATTTCAAGTTTTTAGTGATTCCTTTTACCCTTTTGAATGTTCCATGAACCTTCCAAAGTTTCATGAATAAGATATTTTTACCAATCCCATGTAATTTTTTATGCTAGTATAATTTGATGATATTATGATCTTAAAAAAACATGAAAATTCCATATAGATCATGTTCATAGAACTGTGCAACTCCTATTGTACCACAATCTATTTCTAAAATTCTCCTAACATTATTTTGAGGCTTCAAAGGTTGAATACTTGGGTCACATTATATGTCACTGGGAGAGAGTACAAGTTGATCCCAAGAAAGTTGTAGCCATCAGATATTTGCCCCATCACAAAATCCTAAAGAGCTTGAACGGATTATAATGAATTACAAGATACTATAAGAATTTTGTAAAAGGATATGGAAAATGTGTTTCTTCCTTAACCTCTCTCCGAAAAATGAATGCCTTTGTTTGAAGTGAGGCAATTGGATAAGCCTTCTTAGCTTTAAATGATGCCATGTGCATGAATCCAATATTAGTAGTTCCAAATTTTACTAAGACTTTTGCCTTTGAATATGATTCCTTAAAAAGAGGTCTTGGAGTGGTATTGATGCAAGAAGGCTTCCCTCTGGAATTCACTATTAGGTATTTATGTGACCATGTTTTGGGTAAATCCACATATGAGAAAGAGACTATGGAAATCCTACATGCAAAAGAGACTTAAAGCCCACACCACATAGGGTGACATTTCTAGATCAATAATTACCATAATAATATGAAGCATCTTATCAAACAAAAGGTTATCACCACCAGAGAAACATAAGTGGGTCACCAAGCTACTGGGATATGATTATGATATTCTGTATATGAAGGGTAAAGAAAATGTGGTAGCTACTTCCTTATCCTAGAAAATTGAGATGGATGGTTCACTCTTTTCCTTGTCTTTACATGTTCTAAGATGGAATCAACAAGAATGAATGACAAATGACACTGTTATTTAACTCATCCATAGGCTTCAAGAATATACCAATCCTCCTAAGGTATATACATGGAAGCTACATACATTGTAATATAAAATATGCATTACTCTAGAAAATAATTCTTCCTTAAAACCATAAATCTTAGAGGAATTCCATTCATCACCAATAATAAGTCACCTTGAATTTATTAAAACATATGAATTAACTAAGAGATTATTCTTGTGGGAGGGCATGCAAATTGGCATCTAGGATTATTTAGAAACCTATGACACCTTCCAACAGAAAAAAGACAAAACAATAAAGATACCAATGACATCGCAACTATTACATTCTAAGGACATATATGGGCCACACTATTGTTATGGATTTTATAATGGGACATCTAAGGGATGGAGAAAAATTTATGGTCATGGTGGTACTCAATCATCTTTCAAAATATGCTCATTTTTTTCTCTACCACATCCTCTAACCCCCTGCTCAATTTCTCAAGTCTTCCTTAATCTAAATTTTAAAATACATGGAAATGCTACTTTCATTATCTGACAGTGGGACCTTCCCTTCACTATAAAATGTTGGTGGGAGTTTTTTAAACTATAGAGTAACTAGTTTAAAATGAGCAATGTATATCACCCATAAATAAATTGTCAAATTAAAGTGGTCAAAAAATTCCTAGAAGCCTATTTGATATGTTTTACCTCCTAAAAACCATACAAATGAGAAAAATTGATTCCCCTCACAAAATGGTGGTGTGATACCTCTTATCAGAGAGATGCCAAATGACCCCATCTGAAGCATTTTTAGCAAAAAAAAATGTTATTCATTTCATTTTTACAAATCACTTCCAAGGTTTAGGAAGTTCATCACACACTTAACACCAGAGAATCCAGTATCTACATACCAAAGGATAATTTAATTATGGCTCAAAATATTATGAAGTGACAAATAGACTAACATTTCTTTGAATGTTCTTTACAACAGGGGATTAGGGGTTTCTTCACCTTCAACTTTGTAAACAAACATCAATGAAAGACATAACACCTTAGAAAGTATCATCCAAGCTCTATAGACCCAATGATTTCATCCAATACATTAGACAAGTGGCATACAAACTTGGTTTTCCTTTGCACTCTAAGGTTTATCCAATATTTCATGTCTTTTTAGAACAAGTTATTACAATTGAAGTGCAAAGTGTAAACTAGCTTACTAGAAATTAATGAAGAAGGATCCGCCTGGCTTTAGAGAAAAGTAGTATTGGATACCAAAGAGCATCGCTATGATAGTACATGATCAATGAAATATTGATTCAATGGAAAGACATGCCACCCAAATATGCCACATGGAAACTAATCATGACTGTATAGTAATTTCCTCATCTTCATCTTTTAGAACAACACTATTAAAGTGGCAAGGCATGGTATGGTACTACCCTAACCTCCTTACTCTAGTTTACCTAGGAGTTATTTAATTGTTGTATGAATATATCCTATTTGAATTATATTCATTGAAAAGTTCCACTATGTAGTTGTTACCCATTAGTGATGGGACCACAAGTAGCTATGCTCTTTGTTATAAAAAAATATATTTAAAGAGATAGGAGACAATTGAATGTTTTCCTTGTCTTGTGTAATTGAAGTTGTTCTTAGCGAAAGTATTTGTACCTAAAGAGGAAAGCAAACATTGTTTACTTCTTTAGATTGTCTTGTTGAAAATAGCAACAAGAAATGATAAAAATAGAATCCAGAATATTCCAATTTTAATTTGTCCTTGAATTAAAATTGTGAATTAAAATCGAATTTAGTCTCACTAGCTGCTTGGAAATAATTAATTAATTCATTATGGATTAATTAGTTGGAGAAATTCAAGTTAGAAGTCTTTCAGAAGTCATGAACGAGTTATCCCTTAAATTAAGGAGATTATCCCTTAATTAAGGAGATAAGATTGAGTTATATTTGAGTTTTAATTAGTTAACTCAGTTTACTGAGTTAAGTCCAGTTAAATTAGTTCCAAAATGTTTGAGGAAATAATTGTGAGTTATCAGTCAGTTGATGCATGCATGCACTCAACAAGTTTTCTCCAGATAGTTGAAGATTCCCTCATCAGAAACTCATGCATGTCTATTCTGAGAAAGACCTAGTTAAGCTAAATGTTAAGGACAATGTACTGTCAGTTGCATGTTTTATCCTATAAAGGAAACCCATGCATGCAGTCAAGGCAAGTTCCTTGAGGATTGCATAGTTTTACAGTGTGTAAGAGCAGTCCTCCACTTGGTGAGGTGAGGATCATCCCATAGGAACAATGCAAGGCAATAGGAGCTTGGAGGGTAGAGAAGAAGGCTTGTGAGAAGCTTTGATTTCCTGTGAGCATCCAGGAGGATTGTACTAAGCACTGGCTAGCTGTGAGAGCTAAGGCTTTGTATAATTCTGATGCATTTCCACCTTTTATGATAATACAGATAGTGGGGTTTTTAGTTGAGGTTTTCCCCAAAGTATTTTCATGTGTATTGTGCATTTATTTTTCTTCTTTTGGTTATATATGTTCAGCTCGATCTTGCTTAATCTTTAAACTTCCACAAATTGATAGTAGAAGTAGATTATAGTATTTTTATTTGGTATATTACATTATTGGGTTAATCTATAGTCAGATTTTCTACAGAGGTCTCAGAGCGAGATTTGTAGAGAATTTGTAGAATTTCTACATGTTATTAGAGCTAGGTTTATTGGAGCAGTGAATAGTATACGGAGAAGAGAATTTGAAGTTTGAAGTTCGGGGTTGTAGGTGCAAATCGAATTCATATCATACTTCAATTGAGATGGGACATTATGCAACTAATTGCCCATCGAAGAAGTCCAAGAAGGGATCCTCGGAAGGATCGGAAGGTGAGGCATTAGCCTCTCAATTCGAAATGGAATTTACCCCCATCTCATGCATGGTGTCATCGATGATGGGTTTTGTTTGGTATCTTGATAGTGGAGCCCCATTCCACATGACCGACGATAAAAGTTTATTCAGTGCCTTGGAGGAGAAAGATCTCAAGATGAGCATAGAGATGGGTGACGACGAAAGGTATAGTGTTTCAGGAGTGGGCACTGTTGCTTTTTAGAGGGAGCATGGAGCTCCTATCACCTTGACAGATGTGAAGTATGTGCTTGGACAGAAGAAGAACTTGGTATTTGTTGTGATATTGGAGGACAAAGGCTACGATGTTGTCTTCAATAAAGGAAAGGTGTTACTTAGACACACCACCATGAGATAGGTGAAACATATCGGTTCATGAGTTAAGAACCTGTATTCTCTTGAGGTTCAAGATGCATGTAAAGCCTTGAGGAGCAAGGCAAATGTTAGAGACTTGGTGGTTGAGAGGGAGAGAAAATTACCTCTCAACATGCAGTCCCAGAAGAAGTCTCAGACAATTGTGGAGGAGCCACAATTGGAGAAGTGGGCAGAGGGATCACATGCAACCATACCTCCACGTGTGAGGTGGGGTGATGTGAAGTGATATGAAGGCTGAAATTGGACAGGGCCCATTGAGAGGTTTTATCTCATGGATCGTACCTTGCTATGGGAGCCCAAAGTACAGAGTAGCAAGAGGAATCAGTGGGATTGATGCAGTTAGAGATCAAAGTGACAAAATCTAGAGTGGTCAAATACTGAAGAGTGCAAAGAAGGTTTGAAAATAGTGCAGAAAGGTAGAGTTAGCCGAAGCACAAATTTTTCAGTTGATAGAGGCAATAGCAATCAGAGACTTTGATGACATATGCATCATACTGATTCAGGTTGGATGTTTTTTTGTTTTTGGAGTTGCTGGAGCAACAACACTTGAGAGAAGTGTTGCATGCATAACATTCCAAAGGTTCACAATCGAAATCAAGTTGAATTCATTTCCTGTTGAGAGAGAGTGTTGAAAATAGAAACGAGAAATGATAAAAATAGAATCTTGAATATTCCAATCTTAATTTGTCCTTGAATTAAAATTGTGAATTAAAATCGAATTTAATCTTAGTAGCTGCTTGGAAATAATTAATTAATTCATTATGGATTAATTAGTTGGAGAAATTCAAGTTGGAAGTCTTTCTGAAGTCATGCAAGAGTTATCCCTTAAATTAAGGAGATTATCCCTTAATTAAGGAGATAAGATTGAGTTATATTTAAGTTGTAATTAGTTAACTTAGTTTACTGAGTTAAGTCCAGTTAAATTAGTTCCAAATTGTTTGAGGAACTAATTGTGAGTTATTAGTCAGTTGATGCATGCATGCACTCAACAAGTGTTCTCCAGTTAACTAAATATTCCCTCATCAAAAAGTCATGCATGTCTATTATTAGAAAGAAGTAGGTGAGATAAATGTCAAGGACAGTGTACTATCAGTTGCATGTTTTCTCCTATAAAGGAAACTCATGCATGTAGTTAAGGCAAGGTTCCTTGAGGATTGTGTAGCTTTACAGTGTGTAAGAGTAGTGTTCCACTTGGTGAGGTGAGGATCATCCCAGAGGAACAACGCAAGGAAATAGGAGCTTGGAGGGTAGAGAGGAAGGCTTGTGAGAAGCTTTGATTTTTTGTGAGCATCCAGGAGGATTGTACTTAGAGTTGGCTAGCTATGAGAGCTAAGGATTTGTATAATTGTGATGTATTTCCACCTTGTATGATAATATAGATAGTGGGGTTTTTAGCTGAGGATTTCCCCAAAGTATTTTCATGTGTATTGTGCATTGATTTTTCTTCTTCTGGTTATATGTGTTCAACTCGATCTGGCTCAATCTTTAAGCTTCCGTAAATTGATAGTAGAAGTAGGTTATAGTATTTTACTTTGGTATATTGCATTATCAGGTTAATCTACAGACATATTTTCTACATAAGTCTCAAAGCGAGATTTGTAGAGAATTTGGAGAATTTCTACATGTCTTAATACAACTATGTTTCTTACATCTTTCATATTATTATCTCTTGTATTTGGTTATTGGGATTATATTTTTTTTCATATTTCACTGTGTTTCAATTTTAAGGGTTAAGGAACACTACAAAAACTCAATTTTTTTGATGGAAATTATGGATAGGGTTGAAATTTGAGAAACGTTGTTTTTTTGAAGAGGATAGCTCTATCTCAAAACCATTGTCCTTCTTAGAAAACCCTATTGTGGATTTTAAGGTTGTAGAAAATAAAAATAAAGAAACCTTTGCATCATAAGATTACCTTATATTTTACATCTAGTTGGAGTGATTCCATTCAAAAATCATTAAGGATGATGGGCACAACTTACTGATCTACATATCAAGGCCAAGTTTTTATAATGGTTGGTAAAGCTATTAATTCTTTGCATATAGATATGTGACAGTAGCTTGATTTCCTATTTTTTGACAAAGTAAGACCCTTATAAATGAATGTTAGTTCTAGAGAAATAAAACCACTATAAAAAAACCTCTCCTAAGCGGAATACTGCCAATAATAAGGTGGCTTCCTTTGTATGTTTTAATATGCTTGAATGTAAATTCCATCTAACTATAAACTATAGAAAATGAACATCAAATGGGATACTAATATTCCCTCCTAATATCTATCTTTTCCTTTAAATCATAAATTAAATTTGATATCTCTACTATTAAAGTGATAGTTGGCCAAGAGAGATTTTACAAGGCCCTATATTCCATCGTACTAAGGTAAACAAAGCTTATCTAGCTAAAAATGGATTTACACTGGTTATACATACACATACAAAATCTCACCCTAAAATAAACTAAATATTATCTTTATGTAGACCAAAAATTGCCTTCATATTTCTTTTTAAAGATCACCAATATTTGATAGATATCTTCAAATAATTAAACATAATTACTATTATTTTTTCTAACATAAAGATGTTTGAGATAATATTTTATTTTCCTATAAAAAAATTGG